>PVHY01016169.1:0-34369 GCA_004024945.1 Uropsilus gracilis | reverse complement strand
GTGTGTGTGGAAGGGGGACTTCTCAGGGCGGGGCAGCAGCCAGACAACTCCAACCTTACGGCACGTTTGAGCCCTTCCCAAAGCACCCCCTCTCCCGGCCCCGCGCCCCCGAGGGGGTGGAAGGTTGGCTGACTTATTGCTCCTCTTCCCCGCACATCCCTTCAGCCCGGGGAGACCTAAGCTCCCCGCCCTACCGGGCCCCGACGTGCGAGAGGTGGGAGGACGCAGAATGGGGGCAGGGGACAAGAAGAGAGATTGCAGAAAAGGATAAAATGTCCGCTTCTCCAGGCGCCCGTGCCGGGCAGGAGGGGGCGGGGGCCCCGGCCGGCTTCCGAGTGCAACTGGACCTGAGGTCTACTGAGCATGCCCGTGTCCAGGCCGAGGAGGGGCGCTCCGGTTCCGCATTCCGGGCTTTCCGGGCGGCCGGCGGGAAGCACCCGGCGCTGGGTGCTCTTGGCCGCGCACTCGCGAGGCCGGTCGGTGGGGGACCTGTCGGGGCCTCCGCTCGCTTAGCGTAAAGTTAAGAGCAGCTCGACATTACTTCTGAAGCTGTTCCATGTCATGAGTGGCCACTCTTGATTTGATGGTGTTCAGAGCTGCCTGCGCCCTTTTGCGGATTGTGGGGTGAGACAGCGATATGGGTACTTAGTTCTTTAAACATGGTCATTCGAGTAAGGTCCCAAATCCATCACACCCTCTATTCTGGTAACAACCCATTGGCCTTTGGTCATAGCATGAGTCAGATCCTCAAAAAACTCATTTACACAATATCTTCATTCATTCTATAGAGGGGCAGGAGTCACAGTCATTGCCAGGGAGGACCAAGAGGTAACCTTCTAGGCTTGCAACCAACAACGTGACCCTTTGGGGTTTTGGGCATGGCAGAAGAGAACTGAAAAGTGTCCTCCAGAAAAGGTTTTCTTGGTTCATAAAGTCAGTTAAGTTAATGCCTCATCGGTGGGGCCAGGTAGCCTGAGGGTCCAAATGGTACACCTGAAGCTGAAAGAGTTAATATGTGACATTGGAAAAGAGAAAGGATAAAGACAGAGCAAAATTCCAGGAAGCATAAAGGAGAAGGAAGCAGCATGGCACCGACTGACAGAGCCAGGCCCAGGTGGCCTTCAAGATGAAGTGACAAATGGAAAGGACTCTTTAAGAAACCATGCACAGTCCACAGAGAGTAGAGGATTTCTTTCTTTTTCTTTTTTTTTGAAACTAGGTCTCACTATTTTTGCCTGTGGAACCACAGGCTCACGTTGCCTGGGGTACCACAGACTCAAGTAATCCCCAGTCTCAGCTTTCCCAGGTAGCTGGGATTACAGGCATGGACCACCACACCCAGCTATATTTTTTTGGAACTAGGTCTCGCTTCGTGCCCCTGGTGGGACTCCAACCATGATCTCTGGCCCCGGGCTTCCTAGGCTGCTATCTACAGGCATGCACCACCATGCCAGGCGAGTAGAGGATTTCAACAGACTTCTGGAGAGACACCACTCCTCGACATTCCCAAAGTCAACTGAATGTAGGCTCCTCTGCTGTGGGGTGTGGGACAGCAACAAGTGGACTGGAAGTTGAAGCTGAGGCTACCTTTGGTGTCTGGTATTTTCTAGAAATATTCTTTTACACAAACCCTTCTGCTGAGACAGTGCTTTTCAAAGCATGGTGCCTTCATTCTAGAACTTGATTAGAGAAAGACTGCCCTTTCACTCTAACAAAACAGAAAAGGAATTCTTTCTTTCTCAGGTTTCCTTATGAAGGATCATGAATAGAGGGGAGCATTTGGTGATTCAACTGGCTAGAAGGAAAGCGTTACCAGGAATCTCCTATTGCAGTGTGTGTAACACAGCCTTCACTGGAGAACCATTTAATCTCTCCATCACCCTGTGTTGTGGACATTACCCTGACACTACAGACACGGAATCTGAGACTCAGCAACTCCAAGGACCTCTGGAGTTTGGCACTAAGGCAATCAGTGGAGATCTGGGGACCAGTGGACCTTAGAATGTAGAATGTTTTCTTTCACATTTGTGGGTGCCCGGTTCCCAGGCCTGATCCATCAGCCCCTGCTATTAGCAAGGACTTGGATGAATGAGTGGTGATGAGGCCACTCAGCCTGGTTTTAGAACTTGCTTACATGCAAAAACTGAATAAACCCTCACCTGCCATCTTGCCATTTGTTCACTATGAATGCAACGAGGGTGGAGCCAAGGAGATGTCCATTTTATTTTTTTTTTTTGAGACTAAAAAAAAAATGTTGCTATGTTGCCTGGGGTACCCTCAGATTCAAGTGATCCCTAGCCCCAGCCTCCCAGGTAGCTGGGATTACAGGCATGCGCCACCATGTCTGGCTATATTTTAGAGACTAGGTCTTGCTGTGTTGCCTGGGGTAGTCTCGAGCTCGCGGAATCAAGTGAGCCCTGACCTCAGCCTCTCAGTGCTGGGATTACAGGTGCACACCACCGCGCCTAGCCTCGGGTGTATAATTTTGACATGGACAAATGTCTGTGTTCCTGGAATTCTAGAATGACCGAGTGGGATCTTGACTTTCAGCACCAGTAAAGAATAGCGACCATGGCCAAAGGCGACAACTGAGTAGATGACTTAGCCTCCTGGGAATTCAGAGAACACTGAGATCTTGCCTTTTCAGTCCTTTTTCATAGATTCATTTCAAAAACTGAGATAGTTGCCCTGTTTTAGAAGGAAACTGAGGAGTTGCTAAGACTCAGAGGTCCCTACAGCTGCTGGGTGAAAACCAGAATTCAGACATCACTCCCTTGTCTAGTAAGTCCCCTTTCCACCACCACACATACCACCATTCATCATTAGGTAGGTGAACCCAATCCATACCGCAAAGCTTGTGCTCAGCACAAAGCCAGGGCAAACCACTAGTTTCTCCTTGACTCAAGGTGAAACCCTTTCCATCTCTGGTGTACCTAGGGGCAGGCCCTCCACATGCATGAATATACTCTTCAAGCATATCTTAATCGAGGTAGCTACTTAATCTCCCCTGGCTTGCTCAGTGATTGTATTTTATTTAAATCTCCGTGAAGTCTCTTGGCACATTCTGAAGGATGGATGGAAAATTCACTTGTAACTGGACAGTAAGAAGAGGCAGACTCCAGAGTGGACCCAAGAAGATATACACTGGTTAGGTGATTTGGGGAACCCTTTGCAAAGTAAAAATGCAGAGCCCCTTGTTTCAAAGCTGCAACAACAAAGCATCAAGCACCAACCACTTTGCAACTGCACAGGCTGTATGCCCAGGAGCCAAGCCCTGCCCACTGCCTAAATAGAGCTGCTTTGGAGAGCTTGGGCCGGCTCAGATCCCTGGCTAAAGCAGGGTAAATAGTTCAAAGACAAAGGATGTGGGGAGGAGACTCGAAAAGCTCTCTATTCTCCCCCATTTTACCTTGCCAAAAGCCTTCAGGACTGGCAACCTCTGGCCTAGTAATTACTGCCTTCAAGGGCCAGGGCGGAAGGACAATCCTCCACCAACAAGAGAGATTTACTGAATAATTTAAAGATACACATTTTGGGCATAACTTTCATCTAGAGAAAGTGCCTCCTGTCTACTGAAATGCCCATGTTTCGGGTTGTACTGGATTTACCTTGGGGGGGGGGAGGCGTAATAATGATTCCTTAAAAATGTCCATTTCCCTACCAAGAAAAAAAAGATCACAAGATTCAATGAAACTGAAAAAACTGCTATTCAGAACCTTGGCCCCCAACGCCCGCCCCACAGTGGGGGGTACTTGATCTTCTGAGCCCTGGTACCCCTTTGCCCTTGTCTGAGCTCGCGGTCTCCGCCTCCTCCTCCTCTTCCTCCTCCTCCCCCCTCGCCCCGATTTTTAATCCAGGGGTTTGGAAGGAGGGAGGGAACTAAACAGGAGCCAGATGTGTGTGAGTTCCAGGCTCCCGCCTCCTCCCCGTGGTGGGGCTTCCTAAAACCCGGAGCGCTGCCGGCGGTGGATCCGGAGCCAGACAGACGCGGCGCAAACAACTCCG
The DNA here is from genome assembly GCA_004024945.1 of Uropsilus gracilis. NCBI lineage: Eukaryota > Metazoa > Chordata > Mammalia > Eulipotyphla > Talpidae > Uropsilus > Uropsilus gracilis. The sequence continues at coordinate 30,364 of PVHY01016169.1, read as the reverse complement.
CTCCACCGCTCCTTCGGGAGTGAAAGCCAGAGGGCGGGGTGTGTGTGTGGCGGGGGAGGGGGGCGAGCCGGGCATGCTCAGTAGGCGGGACGAAGTTTTTTTTTTTTTTTTTTTCCTTTAATTTTTTTCGGTCGCAAGTAGGAAGCTTTTTGCACTCCACCACCTCTGGCCGCTGGGAAGACGTCATCGCTTCCGCCCTACTTCCTCCTCCTCTTGGCGGCGGTGAGAATCCAATATGGAGTAAATCGGTGGAGTCCAGAGATGGGGCTCGGACGGGGCGCCCTGCACCGCCTCCCAGGCGCACCTCCCCCGGCCGCCGACCGCTCCCCGGAACCGTGATTGGCCCGGCCCCCTGGGGGCTCCCCGGGGCCGAGCTCCCACCGCGGCCGGCCCTCTCCCCCTCCTCTCAGGCGCCCCAGCCGTTCCACCGCGCGCTTGTTTTTCTCCTCCTCTCCCCCACCGCCGTCCCCTGCCCAAATCTCTCCCCCTTCGCCCGCTCGCGAGCCTCGGGCGCCCCCGCCCGCCTCGCCCCTCGGCGCTGCGGCGCTCGCTCCTCGCGGAGCTGGTCTTGCACCCTTTCCCCCCAACCTCACGCCGCACCCCGGTCGGTCGCCCTGCTTCCCCTTCTGCCTTCTACGGCGCCCCCTTAATCTGTAGCCACCCCCCCCACACACACATCAGGCGATCTCCGGAGATGTGAAGGAGGGGGGTGAGCGGACAGGAAGATGAAGGGAGCAAAGCTGCCCGCCGCGGGACAGGCGTCTAGGTGAACAAGAAAATGACCGAAGAAACACACCCGGACGAGTAAGTTTGGCCGCGGGGTGCGACGAGGGTGCCCCGAGGGGGCGGCGCGGGGTCCGGGCTGAGGAGCCCGGCAGGGACTGTTCGGTAGGTGAACTTGGCCTGGCTTGCAGCTGCCCGCCGGCCTGTGGGTTTGGGATCTAAGACCTCCCCCGCCCCCCCGTTGCTGAAGTGGGGAGGGGGCAGAAACGGCTGCGGGCCTGCGGGGGCGCCCCTTGGGTCGGCGGGTTGGTGGCTGCTGCGGGGGCCAAGGGCGCACGGGTGACCTCGGGCCGGTCCCGGCTCGCTCTCCAGCCGGCTCTCCAGCCCCTCGACCCCCGCCTCCCCGAAATCCTCGGTGGCTGGCGACACGACACCCGACACCCCCTGCTCCGGCTTCCTGGGGTCGGTGGGTTTTCACACGATGACTTTGTGACTCGCGCCCCGCCACTCGCTCTGCGGTCCCTTCGGTAGCCCACTGGGGCCCAGTCTCCGCCATTTCGTTTTCTGAATCGCTCTCATTTGCATACCACATTTTCATTCATAAAAACCCGGCGGAGCTCGGCTAGGACCGGGCGCGGGCTGCGCGAGGGTCTGTGGGAGTGGGGTCCCCGCGTGGCCCGGCGAGCTGGAGCTGCCCGAGGGGTCCAGCAGCGCTGGTGGGCGCTGGTGGACGTGTGTGCACGCGCGCGTGTGGGCCCGGGACGGGCGCCCCGCGGGTCCCGGCTCGCGGAGGGGGGGAGGGGCACGGCCCGGTGGAGCGTGCGGCGGGGGCTGGCGGGAGCTGCGGGCCGGTGCGTTGCGGGTCATGTGTATGCGCGTGTGTGTCTTGTGTGTGTGCGTGCATGCATGCAGCGTGTGCGCGTGCACAGCGTGCGAGCCCGAGGGGAACAATGCGGCGCTCGCCGCCGGAGGGGCCCGAGCAGACCCGCCGTCCCGAAGGGACCAGTGACTGGTGTGGTTCGCCAGCCCCGGGCTGAAGAGCCGCTCCCTCCCGCCTCTGGCCCGCGGGATCCGGTTTGGCTTTTTTCCCACCTCCGCCCGAGGCGTCTTCTGCCGGAGGTGCTACCGAGGCTGGGCTGCTGCGGGGTCGGGGGCCTGTGCGCCTTGGCCTCGGGTCCCAGTGGTCACTACAAGGTGGCCGCCGCCGATGCTCAGTGGCTGTGCCCGCCACCAACCACTTTTTTCTTTTCTTTCTTTCTTTCCTTTTTTTTTTTTTTTTGTGAATAAGACGCTCTCCTTTATTGTCACATGATATCCCTTCCCTCCTCCCCTGCACATTCATAAATCCAGTGCTGCCTTGGCTCCTTTCATTCAGAGCTGCCATTAGCCTAGGTAGCTGTGGTGCCGGCCTGCGCTAGGAGCCGGTGGGCATCGGACGGGGAGGTGTCCTGCAGGGAGACGCGGTGCATGTCTGAGGGATATGGGGGCCCAGGGTAGCCAGCTCTCCAGGTCCAGGGTTCTCTGCTCCTGCGGGCGTTGAGAATTAGTGCAGAGAGGGGAAGTGACTCAGAGCTTTTCTTGCAGCAGGTGACAGAATGCTGTGCTCTGCTCTAAGCATCCACTGTCTTTTATTTTAATGCCCCTTTACCGGCTGGTCTCTGCTGTTGCCAGGCTGAGCAGGAGGGTGGGTTGGAAAGGCTGGAGTTTGGGAAAGGGAATTTCCTTTATGTGGGTCCCCAGGGAGCTTTGATTGTAGTAACCCACGGTGAACTAACAGTGGGTCGCTGGATAGAATGCTGCCTTGGTGTGCATGTCACCAGCCTCCCACCACATCTAGGGGTTTTTCCGTTTTGTGTGCCCTTGCAGGCTATGCCTGAAACAAGGTGAAAATTAGTTGTTTCTAGGGCTAAAATATAGAGGGAAAGGGATCTGCCGCCGGACTTTGCCTTCCTTTGGACTTGACTAACAAGCAGGTATTTTTGCGCCCTCCTTTGTGCTGGCACACGCAAATGGCTGCAGTAGCCAGTGAGAGAATGTTGCTGTACTCTAGGCTCCAGCCTTTTTGGAGACTGGTTTGATCACTCTTAAGTTGGGTTCAAGGACGCACGCAGACCTATTTCATTTTTCAGCAGCATGTCAAACTCTGCATCCTACCCCAACTGGATCGCAAAGCAAAGGGACTTTGGGTGGAATCACCAGCAAGAAATAAACATCTCGGTGCCAGGCTCTTGAAGCAGTTCAGCATAGAATCGGCTGTCCCTACTGTGTCTGAAGCCCAGTTGAGACAATGGATATTTGAGGACAGGTTCTAGTTTCATTTAGAGAATCAGAAAGCTGTGGCGCCTTAGTCCACTGCAGAAATGGCCTTCTTGGGATTACTTTTAATGTAATGACCTTGGCGTGAGACAAATGCCTGGTGCTAAAACGGCTGCATGGGTTGTAAACTGCCATTTGTGGACACTACCCATTATATTGTTCAACATTCTTATGTAATGACCCATCTGAAAAAAATTTCGTATAATTGTTAGTGCCAGTAAGAAGTTAGGAGTTACAGAGCTTGTGCTGGGTGCTTTTTTGTTGTTTTTATTTTTGCCATCACTGTCTGGCTGCCCAGAGCTAAAATTACTACTTGGTTACAGTAGCTATATTAGCCTATGCTTTTGCTAGATTTATTTATCCCTTTATATGAATTTTGATCTCTGTTTTTCTCTTCTAATGGTTTTATTTGCGGTCCCTGAGATAACCTTTTGGAAGTAGGCAAGATGTGGTACTTATAAAGAGCTTGTGTGACATCAAACTTGACGCTTAGGACAGATAGAGTTGTACCTTAAGGAGATTTTAAAAGTCTACGTATACTTAAGATTTTATTAAAGATTCAGAAATTTAAGTGTCTCTTCCATTTAGTTTCAGGATAAAATAAGTCAGAATCTTGCAACAGATACACTGGTGCATCATTTATAAAAATAGCAAATTTTTGTCTAATTTCCCCCCACACATCAATTAAAACGGTTCTTAAGAACTACATGGTTATTCAGGGAAACTTGTCTGCTCTTTCCACTGATGTTCCTTACACAATTTCCATTATAGAAAATGCACCCACCCTTCGCCTTTGGTGCAAGATTTATAACACTGCAGATTTATTAAAAATAAAACTTAAATAGTAAAGAACATCAATGAATTATTGAAAGTGGGAGTAGATATTTTTTCATTCTACATATTTTGTCTCTTTTAAAGTATTTCATCGTGGCTTTAACCTGTTTGAAAATTCACAGACAATACGAAGAAACTCTTCTCAGCCTGCATGTAACTCGGGAGACACGAAACTGCCATTCTGCTCTCTGTTTTGTTCTTCACAGGAGCTCTTCCCTGCAGTGCACATATCTCGCTGAGAATAGATTCGCAGCTTTGCCCTCAGTCATATTTTTCCTGTTAATAGGGTTCCCAATTTTTAGAAAAAGGCTTAATATTTTTTGCTGAGCTATTTCAGAGAAATGACAGCCATTAGGACTTTTCCTGTCTAAAATATAGAGGGAAAGGGATATACCGCTGGACCTTGCCTTCATTTGGACTTGACTAACTAGCAGGTGTTTTTGCTGTCCTCCTTTGTACTGGGACATGCAAATGGCTGCGGTAGCTAGGACACTCAGGTCCTAAAGATAAGAATACTCTTCAGTGAAACCCAATACCATCATCACACCTTTCAAAATTAAGAATAATTCCCTCTTGTCTTTAACAGTCTTAATTCTTCAGAGTCTTGCAATAACTGGCTAATTCAGTCAGGTTCCAGTCAGATCTAGTGTTAAATGTATTAGCAACATGCTGAAGGCTCCAGTTGAGCCATTTGATAGCTTTCTGATCTAAGGCAGTGTTTTTACCTGTCTCGCCTTGGACTTATCTGATTGAATAAATTGGAGATAGATATTACCATGTTGTAAAGTTTCTGTGAAAGTTAAATGAGATAACATGTGTAAAACATAGGCCAGAAACAAACCGAAAGTATGTGTCTGAATGAATCTTTGCAGGACACTGAGCTAAGTTTCTTGCAGCCTCAGCTTGTGAGCTTGTGAATTTTCAAATAATCTTGTGAAGGAGGGGTTACCCCATGTAACTGCTGGGGAAACTTAAGTTAACCAGGCAGGAAAGTATTTTTTATAACACTGGACTTCATCTTCTCAGAAGTCCTGTGAGGTAGATGGTAATATTATTTCCATTTACAGATGGGAAACTAAGGCACAGAGAGATCAAGTAATTTGCCCCAAGGTCATATTGTTAGCAGGAAGGAACTGAGATGTGACCACCCTTGCAGCTAGAGCTAGAAGGAGTAGCTTCCTTTTAGCTGCCATGAAGTGTGCTGTATGAGAGAAGGCCAGCCATTGTCATTCTACTTTTGAACTCTGGCATTTCTACCAGGCACACTGTCTTCTTCCCAGTTTATGACAAACTCAGAGCTTGTTGCCATCCTTTTCCTACTTCCCTTATCTTCCTTGAAAATTCAGTGAAGCACAGACTGAATTAAGGTGAATGTAAACAAACTTGAGTGGGAGAATTCTATAATACCCTTGGTGAAAATTCAGGGTTATGACTAGAAAATTAGCTCTAAATTCATTGAAATAGTTCTGGAAGCTCCATCAAGTACAAGTATTGAATTTTTTTTTAAGTAGTCCAGAAAAAGGGATGTTTCTGTTCTATATGAGTGAAATCCTTAAATGTTAAAGAGTTGACTGCATAACGGGGGTCTTGCTCCATCCCTCCTAAAATCTTAGAAGACAGACCAAAGCCTAGAGAAGATCTTAATGAGCTTGCAAGCGAGGGCACTGTCATTACATAAAGTCATCATATAAAGTGCCTACTGCAGGGATAAGATTGTTAGGTTGTGGACCTGGACTAACCGCTCTCTTCTGCATTGGTTTTTAACATGTTGTTAAACACTACCTCCTTTCTAGCTGTATGGTGGTACCATGTCCTTTGCTGTTCTTCTAGCCAATAAAAATACCCCAGAAATCAGTGTGAATCACGAAGCTATTCTACCTCTTCAAATGCTTCCTCTTAGGCTGGGGGCGGTGGCGCATGCCTGTAATCCTAGTGCCGGGAGGCCAAGGCCAGGGATCGCTGGAGTCCATGGGTTCGAGACTACCCTGGGCAACATAGGGAGACCTAGTCTCTGAAAGAAAAAAAAAGTCTTCCTCTTACCTTTTATTCTAGAATTCTTTTTCCCTTCCCTTTTCCAAAAACTGAAATTCTGCTCATTTCCTGCAGTCAGCTCTGAGCCATTCCTTTTATGAGGTGCTCTAGCCTTTCCCACTCACTTCCACTGTCCAAGTCAACATCGAGGACTCAAATATTTCCTCTTTACACCATGGACCAGTTTGCCACTGTTTAGAGTTGGGCTTAGACCCAGCTTGGGTCCATAGCACAAAATAGCTTTTTGGATTCAGGGTTATTATTGCTACTGGCTAGTTTTCTAGGTTGGCCCAATACCAGTGGATCCATCGTGGTTGCTTTATAAATGTCTATTGAACAAAAAATGGATTTGATTCTTTTAAAGTGTGGTTTCGCCCCTGCAGATAAATGCAATTACGGTAGTATTTGGTTAACTTAGGGTGTATATACAGCTCCCTTCTGAGACACTCCATGTTTGCCTGAAGCCCTGGATGTGTTTCATGGAAACTGGATACAGAACTCTATGACAATGATGATTTGTGACCGAAAACTCAAAGCCCCCCCCCCCTTTTTTTTTTTTTTTTTTTGAGACTTGCCTTTTGCCCGTGGAACCGCAGGCTCACATTGCCTGGGGTACCACAAACTCAAGCAATCCCCAACCTTGGTTTCCTAGGTAGCTGGGAATACAGGCGTGCGCCACCATGCCCAGCTATATTTTTTGGAACTAGGTCTCGCTGCATTGCCCCGGGCAGGACTCAAACCGCATCCCTGGTCCCGGCCGTGGCTTCCTGGCTGCCGCTTACAGACATGCGTTACCATGCCCTGTCTTCAAACCATTTTTGATTCTAGTCACTGCTGTGGGAATTGGGAGGTAGAAGCTCTTGGACCCAATAAGTCGGAGCCTGTGTTTCTTCCTCTGCAGGACAATCTCTGTAAGAAATCACAGCATTAACAATTTGCACTAGCTGCAGGGTCCTGATGGAGTCTTTACACTTGAAGTGGGAGACAGCTGTGCCCATGATCTCCTATTCTGGCATAGCTCCTGTATTCTACCGGTATCATCTTAAATATACAATCTAACAACAAAACCCTCAGCAACTGAACAAGATGATAATAGAGGCAGAGCAGGAAGTCTGGGTATGTGTGGTTGTTGGTTTTGGCTTGTTTTCTCTTTAAGTAAATAAGGCTTTTTTTTTTTCAACTTGTCTTTTTCAATATTTAAGGTTAGAACATGGATGATTTTTTTGGAGGCCTTTCCTCGCACTCTTAAGAGTTGCTGGCATAGAAGGAGTATTTTGCACCGGTGCACAATGCCATGTGCATTTTCTCTCTGCTTGCCCTGCCTGGGCGGGCAGGATTGTTGCCACCACTTGACTTATGTCTCATGTCATGGAAAGGGAGTCAGGCTAGTCTCTTAGTAAAATACTTGTTATCAGCTGGCATAGGGGTTCACTATGGAACAGCTACTCATTTCTCAGTTAATCTTTATCATCAACAGTGTGTTCACATGTAGCTGTTTATGCTAGCAAATGATGCGTCTGTTATTTAGGTTATTCCCCAAAGCATTGTTGAATATTTTATTTTAAAACAGAGTTTTTGTGTCTGCTTGCACGGAGAGCACAGAGGTAAAGAAATGGATTTTGACTTCACCCTAGCATTTAACACTTGTGATTAAAGAGATTAGAGTAATACAGGCAGCTTCTAAAATGTATAGCTTTTGCTCCTCGACATGCTGAAATAATGATTTTTCTAATCTGACTGGTTTCTTTCTAGATCTGTCCCCTGTGGCTCATTCATAAACTTCCATAAACTTAATTATTCATAAACGTAATTCATAAGCTTAATTATTAGGTTAAGTTTTTTAATTGTCTTTCTTCATCTAGTTCACCTAGTATCTGTCTTTTCCTTTTCATTATTTTTCTCATTGCATTGCTTTGGTTCTGATGTCCATTAATGATTTTTCAGATAAACACTATTTTGTATTCCCACCCTGAGAATGTATAGAAAAATTGTTTAGCCCACCAAGTGTTCTAGAAGTGTGAGTATAGTTGATTATTCACCTTTATACAGCCTACCAGAGAACTGAGCACATTGTAGGCTTTCTTTGAACATTTATTGATTAAAGTAAATATTCATTAATTGAACAATAATTTTACCTTACTCCAGTAATTTAAAAAAATCCAAACAATAATTCACATTTGCCGGGCACGGTGGCTTGTGCCTGTAAGCTTCAGCCTATGAAGCAGCCGGGGCTAGGGATCACGGTTTGAGTCCGGACGCCTGGGGCCCGTAGTGAGACCTGGTTCCAAAAAAATAGCTGGGCGTGGTGGCATGTGCCTGTAATCCCAGCTACCTGGGAAGCTGAGGCTGGGGATTGCTTGAATCTGGTACCCCGGGCAATGAGAGCCTGTGGTTCCATGGGCAAAAATAGCGAGACCTAGTCTCAAAAAAAAATTTACGTTTTTTACCTATATGCCTAAAGACTTATTTTTATTTTTTATAACTACTAAGCAAGGGAGTATATTATGATGATCGTGGGAGAAGCAAGAGCTTTGGGGTCATACCCTGCCCTCTAGTAAGAGATGCTGGCAAATGTCCTTAATCACAAGCCCTTAATATAAATTAAATTAAATATAAATATAATGTAATGTATTAAATTAATTAATATAAATTAAATTCATTTTGCCATTCACCTCAGAAGCTATTGAAAAGTGGGAAGGAGATAGTGTAGAAAAGCATCTTACCATGGCACCTTATAAATGGGAAATTTACTGGCACTTAACCTTCTCTGATGATTCTCTCGTTATCTCAAGCTCTTGCTTAGCTTCATAATTTACAAGGCAGAGACTATCCATGAACTATTTTGGCCTCAACATGTTGATAATTTTACTTTCTGTATTACAAGTTGAAGTGATTTGCCCCAGAGTTTTGTGGGAGAATTAGAGCCTAAGAATCATGTTCTGCTTTCCAGTGCTGTCTAGAACACCTTAACTTCTGTGCTATATTATCTAACACCCAGATAACTTTTGCCCTTTTTACCCAGCAGGCCAAGTTGGCTATGCTTTTGGAGGTTTTTTTTTTGAGACTAGGTCTCCCTATTTTTGCCCGTGGAACCGCAGGCTCTCGTTGCCCGGGATACCACAGACTCAAGCAGTCCCCAGCCTCAGCATCCCAGGTAGCTGGGATTACAGGCGTGTGCCACCACGCCCAGCTATTTTTTTGAAACTAGGTCTCGCTACAGGTCCCAGACAGGACTTGAACCGCGATCCCTAGCCCCAGCTGCTTCATAGGCTGAAGCTTACAGGCACGAGCCACCGTGCCTGGCCTGCTTTTGGAGGTTTTATGGCTTTTAGTAGCTTGTCTTTTCTCTCGCATGTACTCCCGCACTCTCTTGCCATCTTTATAGTCTAGAAATCCTTAACAGTCTTCACCTTGTTAGTAAAAAAAGAATTGGTAGGCTTGGTAGGACTGCGTATGACTGGGATTAATGACCTGTTTTATCTACTTACATGCCATGTTGGCATTGGCATTTTATATTTCCAGCCAAGGAATTAAGTAGATGGCTGAAACAGAGGTTTAATTTAATCATCAATTTCCTAATAATTTTACCCAGTTTTATAGACTTCTTAAAGCTGCAGAAGTGTGAATAGTAATAGTCTTAATGTACTAATTAAATTTCTCTCCTTTGCGTCATAGTAAATCAATTCTGTGATTTTTTTTTTTTTTTCCTCCTAAGCTCAAAATTCCAAACCAGGTCATCAGGTCCATGGTGGTGGTGGTCACTGGCTTAGGTTTTCCTTCTGTCCCTGAGGGTCTCATGGTTGTCTTCCCATTCATTAATCTGTGTGCAGGTTTCAGATGGGGGCGGCTGTTAGTAAATTAGCTTTGAGGCCTTTTCTGTCCTTTCTTAGATGTTCTTTTGTACTAAGAAAATGGGCATTCATTTGGAACATGGTAGACTTTATAAATCTAAAGACCTGACTTCAGAACAGTTTTAAACCCTAACTGCAAAACTGTATATGAATTATTTTATTGGATTAAAATAAATAATAGTGGGGACAAGACTTGAGGAGAGGCAGCAGGGAGCCAATGGGTGCCTGCCAAATGCCTTTCACTTACTGTGCTTGCACCAGACCCTGACCTGCTCTGGGGGTGGGTGGGGGTGGTGACTCATCACTCCACTCTCAGTGAGATTGAGTTCTGGAGCCTTGAGGGTAAGAGGACAGTTGACTAGCCCAGAGATGATGGGCATTTTTTTCCCTTTCCTCTCTCTGTAGGGTTCCTTCTGGACCTGTAAGTTAGAAATCTAACCTTGAAGGCTCCCAGATTTGGGATGAGGGAGCTTCAGAAGTGTTCTAGACCCTGGTCAGAACCCTCTAGGAAGCTCTTGAAGTCAATGTAGGGGTGTGTGTGTGCATGCTTGTGTGCTACAGGTATGTGCACGTATACACTCACGTGGATGGAATGTGCTTGGCATTTCAGCATCCACACTGAGGCTGAAGTGAAGGTTCTAGGAGGTGAAGTTTGTTGCTGAGGTTCCAGTGGATTTATTGTTTGTAACCCAGGTCCTTTGGCTTCAGATCCCTTGTCTGTGGGGCATCGTGTGTCACAATGTCGCTGAGCCTCAGTCTTCTAGATAAAATTTATGTGTCCAGCTTGATTTATTTTAGAATTTTGTGAAAAACCTCAAAATTGTGAGCTGACTTTTTTTTTCCCCTTGCGTTGCTCCCCAGCCCTATGGCCTAGGGAACCAGCACTCATCCAGTAGTCTTTTCTGTGCCAATAGCAAAAAGTCGCTGTTTCAGAAAAAGAACTAGAACTAGCCACGCACTTGATGGAAAGCGTGTGTGAGCAGAATGGCTGGTAAAGGCCAGGCTTCTCTTGGTCCTGCAGGTTAGCCCTACAGGTATTTTGAAAAGAACATCAAAGTGGAACTAGCTTTTGGGAATCTTGTAAAATAAGGATTCTGATTCAGGAAAACCTGACTTTCTGTGTTTGTAACAAATTCCCAAGTGCTGCTAGTCCATTGAAACAGGTTTGGAACAGCAAGAATAAGGACCTGTCAGTGGTTGTGAGGATGGTGAGCTCACAGCCGCCAGGTTTGTCTTCACTGCTCAGAAAGCAGTCTTCACAAACTTGGAATTTGTTGAAGCTCATGGGACACAGAAGTGTGTAGACACTGAGAGCTACTGTCAAGTACCTGCACTTCCCTTCCTCTGGCAGGACTTCCAGCTTTGAGGTATAGCTTGACTTTAGAGAATGTGCTGGAAGTTTTTTTGTTTTTTCTTTCTTTCTTTTTTTTTTAATGCCTTAAAAAAAGTTCTCGGTGAATGCCTGGAGGCCCAAGAGCACCAGCTCTCCAAGTAAAATCTAAGGCCCTAGCTCCTTGTGTGCAAAGTCTGACAGCTGGCATGTGGCACCTTTCTAGACCAGTCTGTCTTGCACAGAAAGCTTGCTGCCCTGGGAAGCAGGCACACTCAGCCCTAGAAGAAATCACAGGAAGTAATTAAACAGAGAAGGTCAGAGAAAGAGGAAGTGGTTGTGTTGTTTCTGATGCGAATAGCATTGTTGTTCCTAGGGTTCAAGATGACGATGTTTAAGTCTCCTGGAATGTGACTGCTTGGGGATTTGATTGTATTTAAATTGCAGCCCTTTTAGTTTATTCTTTTAGACAGCAATCTAGTTAGGAAATGAATTGCTTTCAGGTCTTATCAGGATTCCCCACGTGCCTAAACTGAAGTCTTAAGCAGGGAGTTGCTTATAGCTTAGCAAATTGCACTTAAATGAAATGAATGTCAAGACTATTAGAGGTTAATTTTAGGTGTCTGGAGTTCTCCCTAATTCTCCTGATTAAACACTTTAACATAATAGTTTCCTTAATTGGAATAATGATGGAATATTAGCATGCATATTAAACCATTTACCCAAATTTGAATAGGGTTAAAATGCAAATTATCCATCACTTGTCAGTGCTTACTCTTTAGAGATAATTCCTGGTGAGAGATGGCGAAGAGACTGGAATAAAAATCTGCATGGGGCTTTCTACTTGAAGTAGCATTGCTAGAAAAGCCCAGAATAGATTGGAGGACTACAGTGAGATACCTGTTGTTCCCCTTAAAAAGAAATGCTAACTATGCCTGTGCTAGTGATGATAACAGTTCCAACATGGAGGTGCGTGTAAGGGGAGATCTGCAAGGGTACTGACTGTAGACCTTCTGGTTTTGGTATCCCCTTGAGCGGCCTTCCCCCCTCCCTTTTTTTTTTTTTTTTTCAGAAGAAGAAAAGACACAGGAGGTATAAAACAAGTGGCTGAGAACCCATAGGCGCCCCAAGTGTTGTTTATGAATGAGTATATAATGTCACCCATACGTACAACTTTCATTGTGTCTAGCTGCTTTTATAGAATAATAGAATAATAGAACACACCTCATTAAAATACAGAATTCTTGGTGGATGTTTGTTATTGTTACATGTTTTTCTTAACTCGCAGTTATTAGGAAATAGAGCTGTAATTTATGCAGAGGGGGACTGCACCTTAAATTTCTCCCTTTTGAGTCTGTACACTTAGAAATCATTTTTGTGCCCATCCTTCTGGACACAAGAAAGTAAGCGTGGTCACTCAATAGGGCATGAGTCTGCTGTGTCTGTTCCTTTACTGGCCAGGGAGGAGATGGGCATCTGAAGGTGTGCAGAGGACCAGTTTACTTGGAGATGGATGAGAGACGTTGAAAATTAGGACAGCTCCCTGAGAGACTTGGCAAGAAGTTAGGTTTTCTGATTAAAGAAGGGAGAGCTGAGGGGAAGGGAGTCTTATCTGTCCTCCAACTCCTCTCTCCTTCCGCTCTGGCAGTCGACATTGTCTAGTACTTGGCATTGTGCGGCACACAACTCTTTATTTATTGAAAAGAGACTCTACCCAATACTGAAAGCCAAGGAATGGATACCAAGTAGCGAAACAGATGGGTATCTGGTTGCCATGCTACTTAGTTCTGGGAGTGAGGAAGTCAGGCTCTCCTTCTTTGCCACTAACCTGCAGTGTGACCTTAGCCAAGTGGTGAGCTCTTTGGACTCTGTGTTCTCATCTCCCAAAGCACAGAGACTGAAGAGTTTGTTCATATTGAAGTATACTTTCAGTTCCAAATAACGGTAGGAGGGTTCCTGTTAAATTCATTTTTAAAAATTTATTAACATGATATTCCTTTATAAAAGAGAAAGGTATGAAGAAAGAATTAAAATACCTCCTGCTTCACCATCCAAGGGATTGTTCCCTTTCAGCAAGGTGGTACTTGAGGTTTGGAGCACTCAGATAAGGAAGGTGGTGGCATTTGGGGAGCAGGGAATGCTACGGCTAAAGGTTTCTTTCACAGGCTCTGGAACACAGATCTGGAATTAGGCTGGGGGAGCTCAGAGAAAGCTAGTGGAGTGAGTTTGGAAGGCTACTGAGTGCCAGGCCAGTGGGGTGAGTATTTGGAATTTTGTCCTTCAGGTGGAGTGGAGTTGTGTAAGGTTTTGAAACCAAGACATGATGAAGTTACATAGGTAAAATCAAACCAGGTCAAGGGTGCAGGCGGGCTGCAGGTTAGGGAGGCCCCTGGAATTGTGACTGCCAAAACTGGGTGGGGTTTTACACTCTGGTGTGGATTAAATGCAGTGGGCTGTCTTCTGCCTGGAAACCGGTGTTCCAAAGAGGGTGTCATTGTCCGTTTGTTGGAAGATGGTCAAGGGGGTCATGGACTTCAGAACAAAATGAACCAACTTATTCTATAGGTCAGACTGACAGCTTGGAAATAACCCAAGTAAGACATTTTGTATTTTTGTTTTGTTTCTGGTGTTGTTAATTCCTGCAGAAACCCAGCACTGATCAGGTCAAATCCCAACAGTAAAGTGGTTACAACTTGACCATAAAATTATAGAGCTGCAGACTATCTTAGGAAGAGACCAGCTCAGCTGCCTTCTTTTTACACATACTGCAGACTGGAGGGGAATGACTAACGCATTGGCTGGCAGTTAGGGGTCTGTGATGGACAAGATACGGGTCTTTAGGCTGTTCTGGGTGCTGTGTTAAAACATTCATGACATTGGTCAAGTTGTTGAGCTCTCAGGAGACAGGAAGAAGATGGTAGGAGCCATCCACATGGAGCAGACTGCTGGCCTTGGTCAGCCCCTGGATAGGGTTGATGATGATGGGCTTCCCATATGCTGTTCCTGCGTGGCTTGCCTGCAGGTGACAGGTGAGGATCCCCAGGTATAGCTCCCATGTGTTTCAGGGGCTTAAGGGGAGAGAGTGGAGGCAGGGGAGGGCCTCCTTGCCATCCTGGGAGTGGAGAAGACGAGCGCATCAATGAACATTTGAATACGTGTGCCATTGCAAGGTTTTTGTACCTGGCCAGTGCCGGGAGAAGTGTATGAAGCATTACCTAGCCTTGTTCTTCCTCTTCAGCTCCAGTGCCGTCTGTTCTCCTGTGTTTGCTTTTGATGTTAACTGCCGAGGCAGTGTGGTCATAGACAGCAGGAAGTAATATTTGATATGCAGGTCTCCTGGGGGGAGGGGAGGTGGATGCCAGCATGGGCAGGGTGGTGGTTTGGGCACATTACTGTGAGAACTCCACACACTTCTAAGCCAGCAGGTGCTATTACAGCAAAGAGAGGGAGGGGAGAGCTGACTAGCTGATTGCAACCCCAGTGCTTTTTTTTTTCAGTTCTGATATATTTTTGCCTGGGGAACTGCAGGCTCACGTTGCCTGGGGTACCATGAACTCAAGCAGTCCCCAACCTCAGCTTCCCAGGTAAATGGGATTACAGGTGCACGCCACCACACCCAACTATCTTTTTTGGAACTAGGTCTTGCTACATTGCCCCAAACGGGACTCGAATCACGATCCCTGGTCCCCGCCGCAACTTCCTAGGCTGCTGCTTACAGGCATGTGCCACTGTGCCTGGGAATTTTTTTATATTCTAATTTTCATACAATGTCATATTGGTCATATTTGTATCATTATTAGTCCCCTTAGGTGTGGCCCTTCCCTCAATATTGTCCCTCTATATCACCACCCCTCTCCCCTTACCCCTTCCCCCCTTCCAATTACTCCTTTTGTTGCAAGTCATTGGGCAATGCTTGACCCACTGTTCTCTGTTTTTGGCCTAATGTCCTTTCTCCTCAGTGCTTTTGTTTTAGAGACTAGGTTTTGTTATGTTGCCCAGGGTAGTCCCAAACCCATGGACTCAAGTGATCCCCAGCCTCAGCCTCCCAGGTAGCTGGGATTATAGGCACACGCCACCACTCCCAGCTTTTTTTTTTTTTTTTTTTTGAGACTAGGTTTCGCTATGTTGCCCTAGGTAGTCCTGAACCCGCAGACTCAAGTGATTCTTAGCCTCAGCCTCCCAAGTAGCTGGGATTACAGGTGCATGCCACCATGCCCAGCTCCTCAGTACAATTTTTTTTTTTTTGAGACTAGATCTCGGTATTTTTGCCCATGGAACTGCAGGCTCATGTTGCCCAGGGTAACACGGCCTCAAGCAATCCCCAGCCTCAGCTTCTCAGGGAGCTGGGATTACAGGCGCGCGCCACCACGCTCAGCTATTTTTTTTTTGGAACTAGGTCTCGCTCTGGGCCCCAGGCGGGACTTGAACCGCGATCTCTAGCCCCGGGCTCTTCATGGGCTGAAGCTTACAGGCATGAGCCACCGTGCACTGCTTCTCAGTACTTTTTAATGGTAACTTTTTACTTAGTTTCCCTAAAACTGCTGCTCCACAGGCTAACTCCAGATAATGTTGGCATTATCCTCTGTGCCAAATCACACAGCTAGTTAGTGTTGAGGCCAAGGGCATGTAGAAATGAGGTTTAAGGAGGAATGAAAACAATCGCCAAACCGAAATACCATCCCTGAGAGCCTGAGGTCCCTGCGATAGGCTGCAAGGACACGCCCCATTTGGCCATGAGACTTCATCTATTTCCTAAAGCTGCTGTGAAACTGTCCTTTCAGTCTGGACTCCCCTGGGGTCACAGGATTCATACTGCTTGTATAGCCTGGAGAATTTATATTTAAGAAGATCCCTTTCTCGTGGACTCTTCCCCCTTTTTACCCTGGTTTATCTCATCAACTTACTCAGAGTAAAGGATCCCTGTGAACCTATTTCATTGTGGAAGATCAAGCCCTTCAACTTGGGGCTTTTGCATCATCCAGAGGGAGGCTGGTTGGTTATAATTGGTTCACCCACAGATCTCCCACATCCTCTTGTTCAGGATCTACCTGGAGAATTGGACAAGCTGGTCCCTCTCCTACTCCAGACTTGCAGTCAGAAGTGGAATCCCCTTCCCTGCCACTGTCCTAACTTAGGACAGGTTTATCTACAGAACTAGCAGCCCCAAGGTGAAGCACTTTCCAAAGCTTTGCCCCTGTACCCATCTTAAACCCAGGAGAGTCTATTGTGTCTTAACTGTCTCCGGGTTGGAGAGGGAGGGCACCTGACCAAAGCCAGAGGGTTGTAATTAACCTAGAGGGTAATGACCAGAGCGTTGCCCCTCATTTGTCACTGTCCTCATTTGGTCCTGAGCAGTCTGTATGGGGTGGGTATTGCAAAGGCAGTGTGTTGGGGCTGAGTGTTCTGAGGAGTGTTGTCTCTTCCATTCCTGTCCTCTTGGCTCCGTTACATTCACCTTAGGTAACAAATAATCTCCTAGGGAGGAAAATACCAAATGGTTGTGACATGTGAAGTGAGATCATAAGAGACAATAAAAAATAAATTCTAATTGTTGATGCAAGAGGGCTTTATTTAATCAAATTCTACAGCAGATGAAAAATCACCTCCAGCTGTCCAAAATTGCAACTGTTTTTTATTATTCTAAAAAAGGTTTGGCTGAAACTTTAAAAGTCCTACTAGTTTTTTTTCAGAAGTTTTCCTTGGTGATGTAACAGATGCCTTTAGGATACAAATTTAACTGTTTTAATAGTTAAGTAGAAACTATAGAACTGTTTTTTTAATCCTACTCCCCCCTCCTTTTTTGTGGAATGGGGCCAGTTATTTTACAGGGAACAGGAATAGTTCTAGAATTTGATTTGTGACAAAGCTTTGTTAATGTAGAACCAGTATTTGCTCCAATACAAAGGAAAACAACTATGGAATCATATGCTTTTTACCTACACATGAAAATACATTGTCTTAAAACAGATGTCACTAACAGAAAATGGTGCCAGGATTTAAGATGGTAACTTGTCACCCGAAAGTGTAGCCCTGCATGCAAATGTGTGAAAGCCTGAAAAATTGTTTTAATATCTTAGGAGAGGATGGAAAGGGCCCATTTAAAAATGGGACAGAGTCTTATACAACAATGTGTAACTACTTACTGCCTCAAACCCCACACTTGAAAAATGTTTAACATGGTAAATTTTGTGATGTATGTTTTGCCAGAGTTCCCTTTTTTTAAAAAAGGACCAAGTCAACCAATGACTTCATAAGAACTCAGACTTCTTTCCAGAAGAATGACAACCTGAACTCAACTGTCTGGGCCTCTAGCCTTCACCACCAAGCCTCCCATTTCTATCATGTCCTCGTAGTAGATTTCTAGCTCCCTGTCCATTCTTGCCTAGCTCAGCTTCCACATTCCCATCTTCTACCCCCTCGACACCACCTCCAGCCCCTCAGAAAAGCTTTCACAGAAGTCTGAGGAAGATGGGTTTTGAGGATTGCCCATGGTGCTGTGGTGCTCAAAGTCATGTATCACCTCAAGTTAACCAAGAATGCATGTGTTTCTATGTATATTGATGTGTCTTGCATGGAGTTGGAGCCTCTGAGAAAGTTCTAGAAGTTCACGCTTTGCAGCTAATAGCAGAGCTGGTCTAGGTTGTGGATGGTGTGAGAATGGGGCTCTTTTCAGACATAGAGATGGGTATTGAGGGCTGTCTGACTCAGTAGTGACCCAGCCATGCGGTTCCTTCACTCCCACAGCCCTGTGGTTCTCCAGGGCAGTAAGAATGCCAAATCAGGTTGTGACAGCCATATGGGATAATAGTATAAGAGGTATAATACTGTCACACACGTGTGCAAAACATGTCAGCTCCTGCTTGGAAATGACGGGATGTGTAATCTGGCAGAGGAAATAAGAACCAACTCATTCAAACACACGTGAAAGCGAATAGCGGCAGCAGCACATGCCTGTGAGAAAACAGCTTGTTCTTTGGAGATATCAGGTCCTTGTTTTGGTTGTTTTTAAGACCTGAGGTTTCTCTCTTTAGGTAATTTTATTAGTAGCATGGTGCTGTGAATTGATTCATGAGCGTTTCTGAGGTGGCATTCTCCTCAGTGGGAATATTAGCGACTTCTTATGTAACTTTTGTGAATGTTCTAATAAAAACTATACACTGAGTACTCATTCTTAAAATTTTCTTGTTGAAAATCTGTATTCAGGCGCAAACTTAGTAGGTTTTGACCTTTCCTGGCCTGGGGAACAAATGAGTCATCACATTTGATACACAACTTGCCAGTCTGGGGTCCACTAGAAAAAACATGTAATGAGCCACCCTGATAAGCTGCGGGGGTGAAGTTATTGGTGGCCATGGCACATCGGTTCATGTGAAAGCAAGACCCTCCGGTGCCCCAGGGACAGAAATAATGGGATCTGAGTAGTTATCAGTCCAGGGAGCTGACAGTGTGGCCTGCTCTGCCTGGCTGGATAGCCCTTCAGTTTCTGCGTGAACAATTCCACAATAAGGCACCCTGTGCCCAGTGACTCGAGTTTGTCCCTCTGGTTGTCAGCGGTTTCTGTGGAGCCACTGTCTTGTGCTGTAGTGACTCCAGCTCCTCTGTGACTGCCCTGCTGGTACATGAGGGCCATGCTTCTCTCCCCTTCCCTTCTGAGGGCCTGCCTGGGCATCATCCTTACAGACCTTTACCTTCAGCTGAGTCTCTCAGGAAGTTGGGGGCCCAGAACTGGAGATGTCTTTCCAGGTCCTTCAGCCTCCCACACGTGGGGTGTTTGCCTCTTCTCCCACATGTGGTCTAGGGTGTCTTGGGCATCACTGTCAGTGCAAAGGCATCAGGCTGTTCACATGCAAATATTCCTCCCGTTGAGCCTGCACACCTGAATTTCCTTTTCATGCACAAGTTGACCACCAACTACTTCGGAGGGCTCAGGGGAAAAAGAGTGTCTTGAGAGGGATTGCAAGAGCAAACATCCATCCCTGAAAAGAAAGACCCTTTTGGAGCCAGGCTGGAACTTGACCCGGCATCCTTTTGGCTCTTGGCTCATTGGACAGAAAGGAGAAAGGGGTTCTTTTTTTTGAGACTAGGTCTCGCTATTTTTGCCCATGGAACCACAGGCTCACGTTGACCAGGGTACCACAGACTCAAGCAACCCCTAGCCTCAGCTTCCCAGGTAGCTGGGATTACAGGCACGCGCCACCACACCCAGCTATATTTTTTTGAGACTCGGTCTTGCAACGTGCCCCCGGAGGGACTTGAACTGCGATCCCTGGTTCCCGCCGTGGCTTCCTAGTCTGCTGCCCACAGGCATGCGCCACCATGCCTGGCCTAGAAGAAAGGGGTTCTAAGGGAACTTTCCATTGCTAGATGGAAAACTCTAGTCTTTTGACTTCCCTGGGTTGTATATGTTGGTAGCAGAGTGGGATGCTTATAGCCATAACATTGTTTTTTTTTGTTTTGTTTTGTTTTTGTTTTTGTTTTGAGACTATGTCTCACTATTTTTGCGTGTGGAACCGCAGGCTCTAGTTGCCAAGGTTGTTATAACATTGTTATTTCTTGAAGTTAGTCCTGGGCCACCTACTGAGAGTCAATAGACTGGAGGGGCTTGTTAAAATTCAGAAGTCAGTGACCCACCCAGAACGCCTGTCTCAGCTGGCCTGGGTCAGTTGCCCTGGGCATGTGGCCTGGGGAAGCTGGGAAAAGTTCCCCAGGTGAGTCCTCGGCCTGCCAGTTTTGAGATTCACTTCCTAAATTATAATTACATCCTTGACACTCACTTTCTTAAATCTCCAACTCCTGAGTGCTCCAAAATCACAAAGGCCACCTTTGTGCCTTCTGCCAGCCACCCAGTGCTTTTAATAGTTCCTGAGTGTGTGTTTACACAGTCTGCATTTTATGAAGTCCATAAAGACATATTTACCCAACAAGTTACAGGTGCTCCAAAGGTCAGCTTTCCTCGATTTTTATGAAAGATACTTAACTCAGAGTCAATTAACACTAAGATAGAAGCCAATTAAGGCAAGGAAGTGAGCCATGCAGGCCCACATTCCTTCCGTAACTTTTGTCCCCTATTGTAGCTTAGTTTTACAAGTCCCTTCAAGCCAGTTACTTCATGCAGCCTGTGCGTGTGTGGCCTGTTACAGCATACAGGTAAAAGTGCCATTTGTCATGTTGTCACGTGGGAGTGCTGTTTAGAAGTGTGTCATTTGAGTCACTCTTCAGTGGTGCCATATTAGTGCTTTTGCACCTGACCGAATCGCCCTCCCCACTGCAAGCCACGAGAATCTCAGAGAAATACTTGGGAGAAAGGAGGGCAGGACGCCCCAGTTTCTCAGTGTTGCTCTCAGAGGCTGCTGTTGAATCTGTGAGTCTTAACCTCAGTTTTGAGATGTAGTATCTGCATTTGGAGAAAGTTATTCCTTAAAGAATTGCTGCAGAATTAAATGAGATAATATAGGTCAAGTTTTCAGTACATGTTGGGTACCCATCCATTCTTTTTTTTTTTTTGCCTGTGGAACTGCAGGCTCATGTTGCCCGGGGTACCACAGACTCAAGCAGTCCCCAGCCTCAGCTTCCCAGGTAGCTGGGATTACAGGCGCGCACCACCACACCCAGCTATATTTTTGGGACTAGGTCTTGCTTCATGCCCCCAGCGGGACTCGAACTGCTATCCCTGGCTCCGGCCGTGGCTTCCTAGGCTGCCTCCTACAGGCATGCGCCACCATGCCAGCCTCCATTCTTGTCTCCAATTGTCGTGGCAGGCATCAGGCTCACCAATCTGCGTAGGTTCTTTATTGGTTCCAGCGGTTACACAGACATACCTGGAGGCAGATAAGCCCCGCAGCCCCCCAGGAATCTTCACACTCATTCTGTGAGCTTTCTTTCTGGTGTTCTTTCGTGCACTCTCATACTTGTGCGTGCTCACTGCACCCCTTTATCCCCTCTCCTAAACCCGAGTACACACACGTGCATACTCACTGGGGACGATAGTCATGGGGAAGATGTGATATCCCATGTGCTAGTTACACAGGCCAGTGGAGGGAAAGCCTGACCAAATCATGTGCCCGGCAGCACAGAACTCTGGGATGTGAAAAACTATCACTTTTTAAAGGACTCGGCTGCAGCTGATGATGATGGTGACACTATATAAGGGGGAGAGCATGAGGGAGCCTTTGCCCTTAGAGGTACAGCAGGCAGATTCAGAGCCTCTGCTGGTAGGTTTTTTCACAGGGAAAGCCCCCGGCCTCCTGCCCTCCCACACTGACTTAGAGTGGTTTAGACACTGCAGCCCAGCCACACTGAGACCCACCCCACAGAGATAAGGTATGGCAGCAGCACAGTGGGTTCCTTGGGGTTTCTTTGGAGACCTTGTACCTGATCAGCAGCCCAACTTCTTCCTTATAACAATGTGATCCTTAGGAAAAATGTTAGCTTTTCTTAATTTTGATTTGCCAACCATTTTATCTAGTGGGATTAACAACTGGGGTGGTAACAAGTGCTGCCAGGGATGCGGAGAGAAAGGAATACTCTTTCACTGCTGGTGGGAATGTAAACTGGTCCAGCCACTATGGAAAGCTGTGTGGAGGACCCTCAAACTAATGAAATATGGAACTACCATTTAACCCAGCAATCGCTCTTCTGGGAATCTACCCAAAGGAGACCTCAGTACTTATACAAGGGACACCTGTGCTCGGATGTTTATTGTAGCACTATTTATAATTGCAAGGACATGGAAACAACCCAAATGTCCCAAAACAGACGAATGGATGAAAAAGATGTGGTATATATACACAATGGAATATTACTCACCAATTAAAAATGACAATTTTGATGATTTTATAGTAACATGGATGTACCTAGAAAAAATCATATTAGCAGAAACAAGTCAGAAAGAAAAAGACAGAAACCAAATGGTTTCACTAATAATATGGACAACTAAACGAAAGTACACAATGGGGAGGGGGAACCAGCTGGAATGGGGGGGAGAGGTGGTAGGTAACCCCAGGGGATTACAATGATGTGATATGCATATATAAATAAATTATTTATATATATATAAAAGAACTGGGATGGTGAGGGCAGTAGTGATTTTAAAAAGGTGATTGTGCCTGGAAGATTAAAAATTACATGCCAGACATGCTCAGGATCCTGGCATGGGGAATGGACTTCCACAGCTTTGGGCAGCTGCAGTGAGAGTATACATTCTTTTTTTTTTTTTTTTTTAATTTAAAAGTCTTCATCAAGAGACAGAATTACTGCTAGAAGTAAGCCTGTCAAGGTGACTTTATTTATATATTTTTAATAGTGTTCAAGGTACAAAAATGGTATGGTCTGTCTAACAGGGTTTCTTGGTAAAAATCAGATAAGATTTACACCATTCCTATTCAGTAAAAATAGAATGGGTAATTTTAGATGTTCTGGTAGCAGTGCTTTAAGAAAGATTAACAATTTTAACATAGTCTACTTAATTCAGTAGAGCCAAAAAAGATCATTTCAATGTACAAATAGTAATGAAAATTCCTAGTGAGATGCCGCCATTGTTTTTTGTGCTCATTGTTTTTGTGTTGATCTTGATGTATTGGATTGTACGCTGACTTCACTTGTCATTCCAAGCAGCTGGAGCCCAGCTTTCCTTAGTGCATGTGATTAGTGTGTCCTGGGCTGACTAAGAACCGCTAGCCTAAGGCCTAGGTGTGAGCTCCTCTCTGCTGTTGACTTGCCATGTGGCCAGAGTTTAGTTAGTAAACTGCTGAAAAAACTTAGGTGCGGGGAAATAAGAAGAAGGAACCCTGGAATATGGATTAAAGCATGGGGGATTATAGTGGACACCAGCAGTGGACCGGACAGCTTCAGACGTCTCATTGTTATATACCTGCTGAATAACTAGGACCGGAGATTGGGATCTTGTCCCCAAACTTTGGAAGGGGCTTTTCAGCTCAGAGCAATTTATGGAGCTTTGTGGCCAGTTCCGAGAGCAATGTGTACAAGGAATTTCTATAGGAATTGCTGCAGTCTCATAAAAATAGTTTTGGCCTCAAAAGAAGAGCTGCTTTCAAGTCCATATCTGTCCCCTTATAATTGCTGACCTTTCCAGCCTTTCTCTGTCCCGTGGGACTCCCACTATGAGAGTGGTAGGGATAAAAGTAGACGATGTGTAAAAGTGCCTTCTGCAGCATCTGACATGTGCGAGGTGCCTCCTCTGTGCTAGGTGGATATTACTGACATCTGGAAAGCCGTTTCAACTTAAAACCTTACAGAGGACTGACGTTTGGACAGAAGGGAGGGTTTGCATCCCTTGATAAGCAACTTGAAAGATGGAATGGGCAAGAGCAGCCCTTTACAGACTGTTGGCAAGTGCCAATAACTATCTAGGCCAAGTGCTGGGGCATGGAGGATCCAGAGCTGTTTTACCTGTTTTTAGAATATAGGGTGCCAGAGTCTGGGGAAGGTGAAAAAAGGGGGGTTGGCCTGACTTGGTGATGGATTGAAAAGTTACCCCCCACATGGGCAAGGTGATAGCTGTTTTTTTGTTTTTTTTTTTGTGGGGTTTTTTTTGAGACTAGGTCTCAATGTGTTGCCCCAGGCGGGTCTTGAACCCACGGACTCAAGCGATTCCTAGTCTTGGTCTCCCTTTCTAGGCTGGGGTTAAAGGTGCATGCCACCGTACCTGGCCAGATGGTAGTATCTTAATAACATTCTTTTTCTCCATCCCTTTGGCCCAGAGACTTCCTTGCCCAACTTATGAGAATTTCAGTTGTTTGTTCTGATAAGTAAAATGATAGAGCATCGTTCTTTGTCACATTGATTGTATTCCCTGATGCTCCAAAGTCTAAGGGAAAACTGTCCTCAAAATGGAGTTATGGGGGTGTCACCTGTGTTCCCAACGTGAAGCATGAGCAGATAAAAGGTCTTCCAGATGTGATCTTGAGATCCAGAGAGAATAAATACAAGTTCTTCTTTTAATTGAAGCAAATCTGACACTAAAACCTACATTTGCAAAGCTCAGACAGGAGGATGTATGTGGCCCTGTGTGCAAAGACTCAGCATAAAATTGCTCTGGGCAGCTTCCTTACCCCATGGAGGTACCCTTACCCCTCTCCCCATGGAGAGACATGCATGGCACTTGCCCACCTCTTTAACTGACCAGCAGCCAGCATGCATCTGTGGACACACAGCAGCAGCAGCAGACACTACAGCCAGTCTTAAGTTTCAGTGACCCTAGAGATTGTTTTTGTTTTTGTTTTTTTTTGAGACTAGGTCTCGCTATTTTTCCTGGTGGAACTGCAGGCTCTCATTGCCCGGGGTACCACAGACTGAAGCAATCCCCAACCTCAGCTTCCCAGGTAGTTAGTAGTACAGGCGCGCACCGCCGCGCCCAGCTATTTTTTGGGTCTAGGTCTCGCTTTGTTGCCCCAAGTGGGACTCAACTATGATCCCCAGACCCAGCCTCGACTCCATAAGCTGTCGTTTACAGGCACGTGCCACCGCACTGCCTGAGATTGTCATTTGATGGGTTTTTGCTGCATATGGTGCTTTCTTTGAATTCATGCATACGTACTGATCATCACTTCGCACTCAAACACACACACACGTAGCCACCTCAGATTGCTGTTTTAGGAAGTCCTTGTGACTTGGGAGTTTTTTCATTGTTCTCATTAGCTGTGAAGACAGACTTTCTGTCCTGTGACTTTTTTTTTTGGTACAAGGTCTCGCCTTGTTGCCCAGTGTGCCGTGAACTTAAGCAATCCCTAGCCTCAGCCTCCCAGGTAGCTGGGATTACAGGCACCTGCCACAGTGCCCGACTGCTTTTTCAAGACTAGGTCTCGCTATGTTGCCCTGGGTAGTCTTGAACCCACGAACTCGAGTGATCCCTCACCTCTTGCCTCCCAGCGCTTGGAGAATGCTTGGAGAACACTGGGCCGTCATGCGACTTTTAGCCAGGTG
This sequence comes from Uropsilus gracilis, assembly GCA_004024945.1. Lineage (NCBI taxonomy): Eukaryota > Metazoa > Chordata > Mammalia > Eulipotyphla > Talpidae > Uropsilus > Uropsilus gracilis. The sequence goes on along the minus strand of PVHY01016169.1, from coordinate 5,338 downwards.
TGAAGGAGCTGAATGTCTCATTTGAAAAAGAGACTTTTCAATGCCCCAAGTAGTATCCGGTGACTGGGACCAGGAGGCCAAGAGCAGGCTGGCAGTAGGAGAGCCCTGCTGCCGGCTGAGCCTTCAGGAAGGTGGATCTTATCTCTAAGGAAGTGGCAGCTCCTTTTATCAGACCATTCTGGTGGAACAGGTTCCCTCCCTGCCAGGGTGGAGGGAGACCTTGATGTTAACTATTTCTGGCCTCTCACCTGCATCCAGGAGAGCCGATTTGCCAAGCAGAAGAAAAGTGAAATAATCACAATACTGAAATGTGTTTTATTATCTCCCATCCCCCCCATCCTGCCTCTCTGCCTTGTCCCCATCAAAAAATAAATCCTCCCCAGAGATTTAAAAAAAATAAAAATCAGGTCAGCTCAAGTGTGGCGCACAGAAAATGTACCACATCAACCCCAGTTGCACTGGAGTTACTACCTTTCTTGTAGAGGAAGGGAGTTGTTGGTCAGGCTTTTTCCTCCATTGGCATGTATAACCAGCACCTGAGGTATTGGGTCTTCACCATAATTGCATTCCAGTGGGCGTGCGCATGTGTAAGTGTGCACACCTGGGCCTGGGAGAGAGGGGGTAAAGGGGGTTAAGGGGGCAGAGAGAGCAGGAGTGACCACAAGCACCACTAGCACAAGAGAACGCTAGAGAGAGCACAGGGAAGATGATTTCTGGGAGTCTAGAGACTTGTCTGCCCCACAGCACTCCAAACCCTGACCCTGCCTTGTCCTGCCTGGTGTGTCTGTGTAACGGCTGGAGTAAAGAACTTACACAGATTGGTGAACCTGATACTTAAAATTGGTGACATGGATTGGTCACATGACAAAACTTGTAATCTTGAGGACCAGCTTGGGTGCACAGACAAAAGCAAATACGATGCTGGGTCCCACCTAGCATTTTGACTTTTGGAAGCAAGTGCTGGTATTGCTGGGATTTTTGTTTATTTAACATTTTGAGTCACTCTTCCTTGCTGCTTTGAAGAGCTGACTTTTTAAGAGGAGCCTTGGAGGATTGTAAGGGGTGTGTGTGTGTGTGGGGGGGATAGGTTTGAATGGAGAGGATTAGGAAATCCTGCTTCCTCACATTTTCCTGGGGATTTTCTTTTTTCTTTTCTTTTTTTTGAGACTAGGTCTCGCTATTTTTGCCCATGGAACCGCAGGCTCTTGTTGCCTGGGGTACCACAGATTCAAGCAATCCCCAGCCTCAGCTTCCCAGGTAGCTGGGATTACAGGCGCGCACCACCACACCCAGCTATTTTTTTGGAACTAGGTTTCCCTACGGGACCCAGGTGGGACTCGAACCGCGATCTCTGGCCCCGGCCGCTTCATGGGCTGAAGCTTACAGGCACGAGCCACCGTGCCCAGCTCCTGGGGATTTTCTGTCTCTGCACTGGCTGTGGAAGCTCAGCTTTTAGCCTGGCTCCGGAGACCTGTCACCACAGCAGCGTCACCATACCACATCTGGCCCAGAAGTACCATTCTACAGATGAGCACACTGAGGCCCAGGTTGCACAGTTTTAGCTAGTGATAGGGTCTGGTGGGTCTGGTATTCTCTTTGCATTGGGACCACCCCCTTGAGTGCCAGGAAGAAAGGGTGGTGGGTTGCTGACCACCGCTGGGCAGCCAGATTTGGGGCTTCAATAGGAATTGCAAACTGTGCCTGAAGGAAAAGGGGAACAGCCATTCCGTGAAGAGGCCTTGGGTCTCCTTAAACACGAGTGCTCTGGGTAGGAGGAGGAGGGCGGATTGAGCCTGAGGACTTGTGGAGGAGCTCAGATGTAGCTGCTTAAATTAGTTCAAAGTGAGAAATGTAATTACTATACTTGCTCAAACCAAATGTCTGAACATTGTTATAAAATGAGGTGTAATCACAGAAAAGAAGACTGCAGCAAGGCATTACTCCCACAAAATAGCCTTTGTGTTCTCAGGATCCCCACGGTGCTGATTAATCTTCTGGGGGTGTTGAAGCCCCATTAAGTTCAGGTGTGTGTATTGGACTTAATTGGGGGAGTTTTTGTCGTGCTCATTTGGACAGTCATTCACAATTACTTTGCATTTGTAACAAATTTGTGATGAAGGGGGAAAAATCATTAAATATTTCAGCTGGGGATGTGTGGGTTCAGGATAGAATAAGATCTAAGCTGGAGGGAAAAGTGAGAATGATTTATGGCAGCTGCCCTTGTTAACTGCTATTTGAATGATAAAAGGAAAGATAAAAAGGATATTTCAGTAATTTCCCGGGGAAAACAACTTCCTCTGTCAATATTAGCTGCAAAGGGCTCTATGTAGGCCATTTCAGTCCCAGATCTGCCATTGTTTGTCATGTGACTTAGTTACATAAACTCTTAGTTTCCTCTTCTGGAAAATGGGCTGATACCTGCCTTAAGTGAGATAACACCTGTCAGAGGGAGAAAGCACATCGGGTTTTTTGTTATTGTTTTAAGCTGTCATTATCATGATTATTGTTTTTAATCAGAACATGGAAGAAAAACATACTGTACCAAAGATAGCCCCAGACAGGAAGGAAGATGGGGAATGAAAGGTCATTAGAGAGCAGCTCTTTGGAACTAAGTGAAGTTGGTCCAAAAGAGGTTTCTTGGGCCAGTTGCTGGGTAGGGAGGATTGGTTTGACAGAAGGGGGAAGGATGCTATTAGAACAGGGCACATGGGCTGTGGAAGGACTGAGCCATGCTGTTTTTGTAAGGCCTGGAACCCATTTTGAGGACCTACCAGCTGTGTATTCTTTGCCTTCTGTGTGCCTTCTCTTCCAGATGCTGTGTCATAAACGTAGGGGTTCTGTCTGCTCCCCAGCTTCCAAAGACCCCAAGTCCACTATCTGCACAGCAGGGTTTAGGTCTAGGTGGGAGTGGTCTCTGTTAGCTCAGTGTTCAGTGAAGGACATAATGGGGGTAAAGGCAATGTCTCCTGAATGAATGAGCAGAGTTCAGTGTGAATGGGTGGCCATATGATGGTAAATGTGATCCTAGAGGAAATTCCCAGTGCAGTCATCCAAGTGATTGCTGTTGAAATGCACACGGTTGTGAAGTCTGGGGGGTGGTGCTGGTCCTGGTAGCCTGCTGCTCTGACTGCAGATCTGTCAACTTGGAAGAATGTGATGATGCATGGCATCACAGACACCCCTCCAGGCGAGCACTGGTGGCTGGAATTGGTTGACATCCCCTTGAAGTCACAGCTGCCACAGGCAAGAACACCACTATGAGGTCAAAGAGCAACTCCTCTGTGAACGTTTTCAGCTATAGTCACTTCATTATCCACAAGGTGCTACGTGGATACTGACTTGGGGAAACTATCGGCAGCACGGACATCTTCAAGAGACCCTTAATTAATGCAGGTCCAGATCAGACGTTAAGGTCAATTTTGAGAAGTACAAGACGGGCAAGAACAAATGGTTCTTCCAGAAGCTGCAATTTTAGATGTTTTGTTTCAGTCATTGAAAATACCCCCCAAAATCCCAGGGAGGTAGAGAGAGCTTCCCAAGAAAACTGTCAGTACCGAGACTATTTTAGCCATCCAATAAAGAAAAGCGGGAAACTTTAAACACAGTTTGCTTGGGTCATAGACAAGTGGCAAATACTTGTGTTTATCCCTGCTCACCATGCAGTTTCCTTCCTATTTCACATGTGGTTAACTTTGTGAGTATATGGTTGTATTTGATTACAGATTTTAACTTTATTTTACATGGGTGCTGGCCTGTACCTAAAGTTTAAAGCAATTAAGGGGAACATTATTAGCAAGAAAGTTTCTTATTTAGAAATGTGGGAGCATGGCTGCTTCTGAAGTCAGGTGTTCGAGAATTCCATTCACCCAGTTATCTGACCGGTGCAGTTCCGAGCCCAGGTCTGGGAGCCGGGCTATGATAAGTGCCTGGGGGTGTCTTGCTGAACTGCATGTCTGGAGGAGAGACCGGGGTTCTGTATTTCTGTAATTTTTCAGATGCTGTCCAGACGGTTCCTCTTCCCTGTACTTTCAATGGCAAGATTTTCCTTTGTCTTTAGGAATCTGAGCTTTTCCTTTGTGTCCTAGAGCTGTCTGAAGACTTTTATTTTAAATGTTGACTTTTCTAGACTTAATTCTGTCTGGGTACAGTTGATTCCTTAGGAGGGCCCTTGTTTTCTTTGCACATGGTTCAGGCAGTGCTGCCAAGTATAACCTAGAATCGTAGACATCTCAGGACTCACTGTGGACCTGGAGTGAAGGCTGACACTTTATATTTGACTTCTGCAAATGTATTTAGGCTTTGGGATGTGAGTGGGTTAAGTGTTGGTGAAAAGTATGGACTGTGCCAATGAATTCTTTGGCAGAAGTGTAAAATGCCCTAAACTTGGTAGATTCATTTCTATTTCTTAGTCTCACTAAATATGTGACCCCTTTTCACTTAATAGCGAAGCCAACCTTCCGTAGTCTTGCAAAACAAAAATTCTTAATTATGATTCTTTGCATGTCTGTACCAAGTCCGTTGATTTAAATAATTTCAAAATTGTCAGTTTCTTCAGATGCAGCTGCTTTGTGAAATTACATTACTGTAATGCAGGCAGTACTATAGGTGTGACTTTAACTTGTCAAGATTGTTATAAGACAGCTGTAATTTCATGGCTAACTCTGCTAGAAATTACTGTTAACTCGCCAGTTCTTCACCTGGGGAGCTACCTTGTGTCTACCCCTCAGACCTGCCTGGGTGACCTGGCTATGTTAGTGCTAATTCACATTGATTTCTTCAAACTGGCATTCCCAGAGCTCCAGGTTTGTGTCAGCACCTGTCAGGTGAACATCGAACAAGCCACTAAAGCTAAAGCTAAAGATCCACAACAGAATTTCAGATTCCCTCAAGTGGACACCCCATTCACCTGCCTGTCATTTGTCAAGCAAGCCTTCGCTGTCTTGACACCTGATAACAACCATTCACTCAATGGTCCATAACCCAGGTCACATTTTATGATCCCACTTCCCTGTCCTCCTGTCCTCTTCTACTCCATCAGCCAGGTGTGCCTGTTGGTCCTCCATAACAAGACACAGTTGTCCTTTTTCTTTTCTTTTCTTTCTTTTTTTTTTTTTTTTTTTTGAGACTAGGTCTTGCTACTTTTGCCCTTGGAACCGCAGGCTCTCATTGCCCGGGGTACCACAGACTCAAGCAATCCCCACCCTCAGCTTCCCAGGTAGCTGGGATTACAGGCACGCACCACCACACCCAGCTATTATTTTTGGGACTAGGTCTCACTAAGGCCCCAGGCAGGACTCGAACCACGATCCCTAGCCCCGGCTGCTTCATAGGCTGAAGC
>PVHY01016168.1:0-34350 GCA_004024945.1 Uropsilus gracilis | reverse complement strand
AACAAAGAAGGCAGTAATAAAGGAATAGAAGGGATAAACCAAGTTCTGAAAACAAGAGAAAAAAATGGCGATATAAATCCTACTGTTAGGCTGCCGCTCAACACAGACACTTTAGAAACAGGAATATAAGGGTAAAGGAAAGTTTTATTAGAGCTCAGATCTGACGGCAACTAAGTCAGTGACTTAAAGTCATGATTGCTTGTAGCACATTCATTTTATACTTTTTGTGAAGCTCATACCTTATCTTAATGTATACTTTATCTAGAGCAAAGCTGAAGCACAGAAGCAAAATGTAACAGGGTTAAGACATCCTGACTGATTTACGATTTACATACGTCAAGTTTTACTTAAGCTGAGCACTCTACTTTGACCAGCCCTGCTTGCTATTCCTATCTGCCCATTCCCAAGGTTGTTATATTTTGCCCTGTTATGTTTTCTCTTACAGTGCTCTCATTGCCAATTAGTGCAACACTGTCTAGGTTCTTGCCACTTATTACTACTTTATTAGAAATTGTGTTAAAAAGTAGATGAAATCCCTAAGCTAAAAAGCAGATTCTGGGCAGAATAAATACAAAATACATAGTTATATATTGTCTACAAGCAACATACTTTAAATTCAAAGACACAGGTTGAAAGAGTGAAAATATATACATCAAACAAATAGTAACTTAAAAGAACTTGGAAAGCTATACTAAAATAAGACAAATAGACCTTAAGACAATTTTTTTCCTAAAGACAATGACATTTTACAATAATAAAAGTAAATCTAGGCAGAATATATAACAACTTTAAGTACATATGCCTCTAATAACAGTCTCAAAATAAATGAAGCAAAAACTGACAAATTGAAAGAAGAAATAGACAAAGTAAAAATAATAGTTGGAGACTTAATATTCCACTTTCAGTAATGAACAGATAAGGAAATTATTAACAAGCAAACAAAAGATCTGAACTACATTATAAATCACTATGCAGAGGAAGTATCTATAGAACACTTCATCCATCAACATCAACATTTACCTTCTTCTCAGGTATACATGCAACCTATCCAGAATAGACCATATAATCATAAAAGAAGCTTAAATAGACTTTAAATTATGGAAACATACAAAGTATTGCCTCTGATTATATCTGATTAAATTAATTTTGAAAATTCATGGAAATTGTTAAAAATGAAAAGTAAACTCCTAAATCACAAAGTCACAAGGAAATCAGGAAAGTAATTTGAGATAAATGAAAATAAAATCAAAACATACCCAAATCTATGAAGTGTAGCTAAAGTCATTATTAGAGAAATGTATAGCTTTAAACTTCTTTATGAGGAAAGAAAAAAAGGAAAGATCAAGTAAATAACCCAATCTTCTGCCTTAAGGAACTAGGGAAAAAAAGGTAAAAATTAAAACCAAAGGAAATAGAAAATAGGAAATAAGGAAAATTAAAGCAGAAATAAATGAAAATTTAAAAGCAGAGGTAATTGAAAGTCTTAGTTCTTTGAAAATATGAACAAAACTAACAAATCTTAGATCGGCCAAGGAAAAAAAGCTTCAAATTGCTAAAAGCAAGAGTAGAAGAGGGAAAATAACTATCAACTATATAGAAACAAGAAATTAAAATGAAATACTATGAAAAAGCATTTGCTGACAAATTAGAAAGTCTAGGTGAAATGGACAGATTGCTAGATGTGCATAATATACCAAAACCAACTCATGAGGAAACAGAAAAAAAATCTGAATCAACCTGTAACAAGTAAAGAAATTGTATTAGTAATAATTCCATAAAATTTTCTTAAAATAAGAAGCTTAGAACCACATGACTTCATTCTACCAATTAGTAAAGATGAAGGATTACCAATCTGTCACAAACCCCCTCAAGAAACAGAATAAAAAGGGACATTTCCCACACACACACACCCAGTTCACCCATGCTGTTGGGCACTGAGCCCTCAGCCATCCAGGCAGCCACGCTTCTTTTGGGGTTCAGGGAGCTCAAGGTAGGGGGAGACCCACCACCTGCCAGGTTCAGCCATGCTGCGGGGTGGCGGAGGGCAGGCTGGTGGGGGGTAGTGGGTGGTAGGGGTCATTCCCTCTGGTCTTCTCCAAATCCAGTCAACCCTCACCAGAAGCAACTAAATCAGCGATTCAACAGCAATTGCACACTAATACAGAGGTGAAAAACAAAGTATTCTAGAACAACGAACATGTCAGATCCATGGGACACAGGACTATATGACTGATTATAGAGATGAACTACCTCAGAAATACAACCACTGTGATCTACGATGGAAATGGAATTTCCCATTCATAGATGCCTTCAGCATGATCAAAGGACCCTCCCACTTTAGGGGGTGAGGAAAGCCACAGAGACGGGCAGTGGCCTCACGACAAACTGGACCAACCATCTTCCAGGGCCTATCTCAATGAAAAATATTGGTGCACCAACTTTGGCCGGGAGAAACGTTCCCAGTGCCAGCAACCAGAACTACAAAACAAAGAAGGAGCAAAATTGACAGAAGATGGGTCAGAACAGCTGACCAAAAAGGAGGAGGCACTGAAAGAACACAATCATGTGTGAACTGGGGGCCAGCAGCAAAAAGACACTTGGAAAACTAAGCACAGGCCACTGTGTCCCAGGAAACCACATCCACACTGGACAAAAGTACATTGCTACAGGAAAGAAGAGGAAGAACCCAAGGGACTAAAAATTAAACAATAAATGGCAGTGAAAGAAGAGATGGTGAGACCAGGGGGAGGGGTCTTGAGGGAGGAGGAACACCCAAAAGGCAAATGTAAACAAAACTTGTTCAATAAAAATATATATTATTTTTTTAAAAAGGACATTCTATTCTTGGAGGTCATTATTATCTTGATACCAATATAACCTAACCAGTCAAAGATATTACAAGAAATACAGACTAGTGTCTGTATTTAGTGTCACAATAGTGTCACAAATATAGACATAAAATCTCCAACAAAATATTAGCAAACAAAATCCAACAATGTTATTTTTAAAAAAATAAAAAGCATTATAACTGGGGGTGGTAGTGCATGCCTGTAATCCAAGTTCTGGAAGGCTAAGGTCAGGGATAGCTTGAGTCTGTGCATTTGAGACTACCCCCAAGCAACATAGCAAGTCCTGGTCTCTAAAAAATAGCCAGGCATGGTAGCACACGCCTATAATCCCAGCTACCTGGGAGGCTGAGATTGGGGATCACTTGAGTCTGTGGATTCAGGACTACCCTGGGCAGCATAGTGAGGCCTAGTCTAAAAATAAAAATAAAAAAAAGGCATTGCATAGTCAAAACTCAAGAGAAGCCCCATTGCTAAAAGGACTCCTATGATTCTAGCTTCTTCCCTTATCCCATTACTTTTCATATTCTTTCATGTCAACGAAGAAATCTTGTGCTTTTTTTCTCAGACTTAGATATGCTTATTGTTCTCCTCTCATCCAAACACACACAGTCACACACACACACACACACACACACACACACATCATTCTGTACATCAGAGTTTAAAAACAAATACAAATCTCTTCTACATGATTATCTGGATAATACCTACTCATTCCTCAAGTAGCCTCTCAGGGTTTACTTCTCACTGTAGGTGAGTCAAGGACTTTTACTTTATGTTCTTTAAGGCCTCATGCACTTCTCACTCATAGTACTTACGGTACTGTATTTAAATAATCTATGTCTCTTCTGTTTTCTTGTAACTTGCTTGAAGAGAGTCCCTTCTTTAGTCATCAAAACTCCTATACAGGATCTAAAATATGGAACCACCCAATAAATGGACGGCTCCAGACTAAAAGAATAAACAGAGTCATGAAAAGTTACATAATTATGCATATGTCCATACTATACATAGAGGGATGTCTCTACACTAAACAAGTGAACAAGTAAACAAGAGGCATTCACTCATTCAGGGCAAGCTTAAGTCGCTGCTGTATCCAGGTGCTCAGAAAATTATCACAACAAGCAACTTATAGTTATCCTGAAGGTCATGATAGTTTTTTTTCCCTCAATATGGGAGCGCTGTGCCTGACCTTCAATGAACAAAAATCACTTGCTCAACCCAGAACTGATCATTGAGATTGCCTCTAGTTAAAAGACTTGGGTTTCATGCCGACTTACAGAGCAAGGTGTGAGGTCAAAAATCCCACAAATCCCACAATGATGTGAACAGGAGAAAGGTGGTTATAAAAAGGGAAATTGAAGTTTTCTTACCAAATGGTAAATAAAAGATGGACAGTTAGAAACAGGAGAGTCTCTTGGATTTTTCAGCTCTTTACGACAGGATTTGCTCTTCCTCTATGATTGCCTACAGCTCCTGCAAGCTGCTCCATGCACAGTGGCCATCTACTCCAGGCTGTTGACTGACTGATGGGCAAGTTGTTTCAGACAGCACTGACAGAGAATGGGTCTGTCAGCACATGTGCAAAGCTAGCATCACAGGGCAGGTGGAGACGCTGGCTAGGAAATCTTTCACTCTGTAGAGTGCTGAGTATTTATTTGGATTAACCAGTTTTAGTATTACCAGATTTTAAAAGTACATCAAATATTTATTGGTGATAGATGGCAAGGAGAACAAGTATCCCTTGGGGGGATAATTATTTATGTATTTCCATTCATTCATCATTAGAGCAGCTGAACTTCAATCCCATAAACTGGAGAGCCAAGTGGTAATAATCATATTTATAATTCCTCACACTTATAAAGTGCTTTAGCATTGCAAAGCCTTCCCATATGTTATTCACTTTGGCTTTAAGTCACACACCTGTGCAAGTGAGACTTGCAATTCCCATTTTATGGATGAAGATTTATGAAATGATAGGTATTAAGTGAATTATTTTACAGGTGAAAGAGTAGAGGTTAGACCCCACCCCATCAATGCCAAAGCCATATTCCCACCAAGATACTACAGTGCCTCCTCACCTCCTTTCATTGTCAATCTCCCAAAAATTTACAAGTTGTTATGTCCTTTCTTGCATATCATCTCATTTTAATTTGAATAGCATCCTGAGAAAAAGTATTATCCCTGCTTTTTTCAATGGATGCTTGCAAATTAAGAACTGTGACCTCGGGTAGAATAGAGGGGGGAAAACAGAGACAGATGGTATTCCTTGACCATTTACTGCTTTCCTCAAAAATTCTTTACCGTGTTCAACTTTCCTTGAGCTCTCCAGACAAGTGCCAAGTAGTGACTGTTCCTAATCATTAATCAAACACAGAGCAGGGAAGCCAAAAAAGTTTCCTCTTTGAGCATTCTCCCAAAATGAATCTGTTCCCTCATCTCAAAATTAGTTCTCAACCATCATTTTCATGGGTAATGGTCTATTTGTATAAACAAAATTTCTGACCTTTTCAAATATCCATCAGTCTTGCACAATATGGGCACCTATTTCACACTATGTTTCTGACCTTCATGAATACTTCAGTGTCAGCCGACAGCTCATCTCTAACCACTTAAGCTCCCTTTTACATGTCAAGTGTCTTGTGTGAAGATTTGTTTAAACTTACAGAGAATTTCACATGAGCTCTTTGCTCTCAATAATGGCCAATCATCTTCCACTCTCTGGAATCAAGGCTTCTCTTCACTGTAGCTGTAAGTTGAGCTAGCTGAATGACTTGTCACACTGCAGCTATGAGGTCAACCATGCCACCATGCACTCTACTGTAACTTCCTGAGTCAACACATAACAAGCCATTCTTCTTGCTTCACACCACAGGTCAGCTTTTTAGATCAGAGAATACTGGAGCTGGAAGAAGCTAACCAGAGTCAAACCTATTCTTTCTTTATATGAGGAAACTAAAATCCTCTTGAAGCACCTGATGGAAAATCTGGCTGCAAGATAAAAACAACCCCCCCCCCCAATCACAGACAGGGTCTGGAAAGTGAAAGCTGGTGTTGATTTGAACTCTGAGTCCTCCGGTCTTCAACATTCTCACACTAATGTCTTCAGGAGCAGTGCAGTATTCCATTGAACAGGACATAGGTTCAGTGATGTTCTCTTCCATTTTAATGTGGTAGGAAGAGCATTAGACCTGGACTCAGCTGATCTGACTCCCAGTCCAGGACCAGCAACCCTAGTCTGGGAAAGCCAGATGTCTCCATGATTCTCCATATTCTGGCTTTAAAATGGGGTCATATACTTTTGCCTTCTGGGACTGCTGTGACAGCAGATGGGAGACCTAGACCTACTCTGCTGCTACCCACCATTTCTGGGGCACTGTTGAAGAGTGTGGAGAAGGGCACCAAGCCTGAAAAACTATTTGGCAAAGTCTAAAGGTAAAGAAAAGTCACTATCAGAAAAAAAGACATGTCTAGAGTCCTCAACAGTCTTTCTCTTTAGGGCAAAGGAGCTGGACACAAGGAAGGATGAATCAAGAACAACCAATACTGCACTTTCTCCACCACTGGCAGCACAGACTACACAAATGATACTGCAGAAAAGATGTTTCTTTTTCCTTTATACCACTGTCTCAGAGAAAGAATGTGTCTTTGTGAGATGTGTGTGTGAGCGCGTGTATAGGTTTGAGAGTAAGGAATAAAGAAAGGACTGATCTCCAGTCTGAGAGAGGGATCCCCAAAGCACATCAGACCCTGGAGGCCCAAGTCCATGCTAGACTGTCTCTCCTACCTCACCCCCTTCTTAGCACAACTAAGGATCCGTTATCTGGTTTGAGATATTATAAAAAAGAATAAATTCTGGAATGAAACAACTGGTAAACTCAAGACCATTAATTTTAAATTTTTTAAAGGTGAACATTTTGAATAATTGAGGAAGACTTTCAAAATAAGGTGAAGAAAGACCCTAGGCACAGAAAACAAGTCTAGGTATCCTATAGAAAGTCTCATTATCTGGCCCTTCCCCTAAACTATGGAGAAAGTCAGGTGAATATTGGTTTTCCTTTGTCCCTTTAACTCTGTAATTATATTCAATTATGGCCCCCAGCTATACAGTCCTGCACAGAAGTTGGGGTGGGGAAAGAAGGTCTAAGACAGAGTATGGGTATATGCCTTCCCCACACTGCATCTCTACCAAGGTCTTCAGGGCTGTCCCATCATCAGTCTGACTGGAATGGCAGTCCCCAAGCTCCAGGCAGTGCATCAGTGATGAAGTTGGGAGAGAGGAGAAATCAAAAAGGAATGGATGTTCATGAGCAGTTTAGCAGCAGCTATTAGTCAAACCCCCTCTTTCTCCAAAAGTAAAGGTGACCCTTGAGGGGTAGAGGCTGACAAAGATGACAGGCACATGACGGTGATGTCTGAGCTATCAGCCACCATGCTGAGAAAGATGATCAGAGGTGTAGGGTTCCCTTCTGCAGCTGTCAGGCCTCCCTGCAGGCCTCCAGTGCCACAATCTAATTGTCAGGGAACAGCCACCTAGTCCTGGTCCCTCTCTGCAGCCCTTGCCCCCAAAGGTTTCACATGAAGTTCTCCTGGTCCCCAACAGGATAGAAGAAACTTGTTCTACTGCAGTGACGTAGGTCACTATCCCAACTTTCCCATGCCAGTCATTGGGCATGGCTAGATGACTTCTGGGCACTCAGCTGTTCCTATCTCAGGTGACCTTGCTAGTTCTCTCTGCCTGGAAAAACAGCACACATCAATTATAGTAAAACAGCTCCTATTCCTTGGCTCTCCGATGCCACAGGGCCCTCTTGGGAGCAATAAACAGCATGCTGATCTGAGACAACCTTTTAAAAAGGAAGCCACCGCTCCCCAGAGTAGAAAGCCCCTCCTCAGAGTATAGTCAAGAGTTGTCTGCGGCTCCCGTCTGTGCCACCCATCTGTGCCACCATCTTCAGCATGACAGACGTGAATAAGGCCTCGCCATGCCCCCCACACACTGCTGAGATGACAGACCTGGGGTGCAGCCCCAGGGGGTTCAGTTGAGATTATGCTCAGGGACAAGGGCTTTCATCCCAGACTATAATAGGTGAACTACTCATCTTTCAAAGCTGAATGGATGGTGCCTAGAGCTCATATATCAAGTCACAGCAATACACACAGTACTTAGAGGGATGGAAATAACCTCCAGTAAAGCTAAACCTGAGCCAGTGCTGAGTGACTGCTAGTCTTCAGGTGTCTAGGGAGTAGAAGAGGGAGAAAACAGCACGCTGCTTTTCATTTTAAGCAGGTGTATAGCATTCAGTTTTTTAATCAGATGTATTAATTTTTACTGATTGCTTCAAACAAAATAAAAAGTAAATAAGGGGAATAGAAACAAGTCAAAATACCATAAAAGAAAATTAAGAAATTACTTCAGTGATGAAAATGGGATCATGTGTAAATTACAGATCCAGAGTGTCCACAAGACAGACCAAAAAAAGCTCTAAAGATTCTCCAAGTTCACCGTCAGCTGTCTACACATTTACAGATGGGGAAGCAGTCCCAGAGGAGGAGACACCCTCCTTGTCTAAGGTCTCAGAGGGAACTGATTCCTATGATGATCTCCTTCCAACAACACAGTCCCATAGCAAAGGTTGAATGGGGGAGACAGTGCTGAAGAACTTGGCTCCACCCCAGGGGGACCGCTTGTGGAGGGAGCGGGGCGAGGCTGGGGTAGAGCCCTGGATCCACTGGCTCAACGGGTCTTGCACAGGAAGCGGAGCCCCCGCCCTATGCGGACACACCACGATATCCCTTGGACGCAGCTTCCCGTACGCACCAGCTCCACTGGCCTCTCGAGGTAGGGTAGGGTGGGGTGGAGCTGGGGTAAGCCCAGCTCCTAGCCAGCACGCAGGCCCCACAGCACATCCAAGGCCTGTAAAGAAGCAGGGCGCGTTCTGGGGGGAGGGGGTGGGAGTTGGCTGACAGTCTGTCACAGACCCCTACTGCGTTTGCCTCCACTCCTGAGATCCCTAACCAGGAATAAGTATCTCAAGACAATTATTCATCCACAGAAACCAAATGAGTAAGGTACTGGAGGAAAGACCCTTAAATTTGTGCCACACGGGCAGGACTCAAGAGGAACAGGGCGAGCACCACCCAGCACTGAACTGGGAGAACAAACAAAATACGACACCTACAATGCCACTGAGGAGCTGTGAACAGAAACCTGGCACAGAGACGCTGTCAATAAGGGCACTGCTCACCCTCTGCCCAGAGGGAAGAGGCTTGCGGAATGACAGTGGTCCCACAGCAAAGCCCCAAAGGAGACCTACTATCAGCTGATGGCTGTCCCTTCGAGGATCTGCTCTTCCAAAACATACGACTGGGAGTCATGTCCCCAAAGCCAAAGACCCGAAGCAAGAGTGAAGGAGCAACAAAATGTTGCAGAAACTGTGGAGATGAGATCCACCAAGAAACAAGAAACAATCATACAAGTCAAAGGTGCTCCAATCGGCCTACGAAGGCAAAAGCAGTACAGGAAAGATAAACAGCAGCTCTACCAAGTCCTGGGAAAGTGCACCTTCACCAAGGATGAGGAAATGGATCCAGAAACGGAAAAAAAAAAAAAGACTAGAAGACTAAATAAACATGGACAAACAACAAAAAGAAAGGAGGCAAAGTGACCAGAGGGGATGTGGTGTGGTGGGGTATTCCCATGGGGATCAGCAATTATACAATCATGTATTGTAAAAAATCCAAAAATTAAATTTAAAAATTAAAAAAAAAAAAAAGAACTTGGCCCCAAACCCAGTGCTGCGTGCTCTGGTCATGGGGGCTGCACAGCTGGAAATAGCTGCTGCCACTCTTAAGATCCCAGGCTCCGTGATTACAGGCTCTTACCTGCATGTGGGATGCTGCCCTGGTGAGTTGGGGATGCAGAAGCTCCATATACTTGGCTGATAAAGACAGGTGCACAAAAACTTTCTGCCAACTTGGAAAGACCTTAGTCTGGCAATGGTTCTTTGGTCTTAGGGAAGCCACTTAATATCCGTATGCCTCTTTCTTCTCATTTATAAAGTGGGTCTAGAGAATAATACCTACCTCAAAGGAAAGTTTAAGGAATAAAGATGCTAATATATATGTTAAGAATTTAGAATAGCACATAGCATATGTCAAATGTTATATACGGATTAACTTTCCCATCCTTGCACCCCAAGTTCCTGAAATTTTATTTCAAATACACATAGAGGAATTTGGAGGCATGTCCCTCCGAAAAAGTAACTTTCTATAAGCAAAGATTCTGTAGTGTGTACTGACACCCCTAACAACAATACAATGTGAGACTTATGAGTCACCATGCCAGGAGAAAAGGGAGCTGTCATACTGAAATCAACTAATGACACCAGCTCAGAGAACAACCAGCTACTGGAAAGAAACCAGGATCACAGGGAAGAAGGCTGTCCCTGAAAATGAATACAGAAGCAAGAATCACCACATCATTTCAGTGTCTTCTAAACGCTAAGCTATTCTGAAAACAATCTTATGTTCAGAGACTATTTACAAAATAATTGGCATGAAGTCTTCCAAAGTGTCATGATCAGATGAAAAAAGTCCAAGGAACTATCATACTGAAGGAGATGGGAGGTATGGTCTCCCAACCTAGATTTCTGGATAAGCAACTCGGCCAGAACAAGTGGAGAAACTGATGAAATTCAAGTAACATCTCAAAAACATCTGTAATCTATTTAATGATCTTGTATCTGTGTCAATTTCCTGGTTTGAGAATTGTACTCTGGCTGTGTTAAATGTTAACATTTAGAGAAAGCATGGTGAAGGGTATATTAAAATTCTGCATACTGTTTTTTTTACAATGTTCCTGTACATCTAAAATTCTATCAAAATTTAACATCAAAAAAATCATTTCTAACAGTGCTTCATAGAAATGAGTACTCAATGCATGGTGAATGCTATTTCTAAAAATCACATTTAAGAATACTCCCTATATCATGACTCCTAATCTATGAGATAACTTTCTGGAAATCTATGTGTACATCAAGTATTATATTAAACAAAATGTGTCATCTACATTTATGTACTAAAAAGTTGAAGTATATAAAGTACATCTGTGAACTAATAAAGTGCATACTCATTAAAAAATTAGTCACAACATTTTGTACTTTTCCCATTACAACATATCCTTTTCCCCCACCCCTTGAATCTGGATTGGCCCTATTACTTTCTTTGACCAATAGATAAATCACAGGGGAATGGAAACTGCCAAAAACATATATCTTAAAAACCACTGATGTTCATGGCTCCCATATCAGAAGACTTCTTTCTCTTTCTCTGCCTGTTCCTCTCTGCCCTTCTTGCCAATGGTTTTTGTGCACTCCAGATAGAATCTGATAAACTTACTCTCTGAAGGGTTTGCTCTGTGCACCAGACAGTGAGTCAGCTCTGCCCTTACAGAGCCCACAGCCCAATGGGGGAGTCAGACAAGAAACAAGCAATCAGACTGAAAGTATAAAATAATGACAGAGTCGAAGGTCAGAGACAAACATAAGCAAGTTGCTGAGACAGAAAATAACGAGTCACAGGCGTCAATTTATGATGGGATGGCCAGAGAGAGTTAGAGAGAGATGTTTGAAGATTGGGATGTTTAAGCTGGAGCCTGAAGGATGACAAGGATTCAGCCACACAAAGACAGTGGAAGAATAGTCATTCTAAGAAGAGGGAACCTCACAAATGAAAAAGTGGCAAAGTTGCGTGCTCCAGGCAGCAGAAGCAAGTGTGTGGCAGAGCAGGAAAGATGTGGCTAAGCAGCCACTGAAAGGTTTTCAGTTTGAAGGAGATGGTCTGCTTTTCATTTTAAGAACAACATCTGGCTGTGGTGAAATAAAGCAGGAAGAAATCATTGTATTTTCCAAAGACAGATGATGAGACGTGGCTTGGACTTGGGAATAGGCCAGGAAGACAGAAATTATAAAATTCACAAATAATGTGGCCTTCCACATGTTTCATCTGTGTGTGTGCACAGTCACAGGAATGGGGCTCACTAGAAAGATCCATGCTGGGAAGGATGAGCATGTTGCTGGGAGCCAAAGCAAAGGGGACAGATGATTCCCCCAGAAACAGAGCCCAGGGCTAAGTCCTCAGCAAACTACCAGAGAGTGAGGAAGAGACGCAGCAGCTAGCCTAGCTCTTTAGAGGCTTGAGAAAGATGGCCAGGGAGACAGGAAGGAGTCCACAAGACTTGGGTATCACAGACATCAAATTAAGAGGAATTCTCACAAGAGCAGAGGCATGCACTCTTACCAGTTTTTTGTGCTAATTCCTTAGTTTCTTAGTTAGTCGTAGTTTTCTTCCCCACGTTCACCCCCACCACTCAATCTCTATATATTAATGAAGCCAATCCTTTATGTCAAAGGAATTATTCTCCATTTGTGGGATTCTAAATATTAGTCTACATAGAAAATATAGAAGGGGGAGGAGTGATGATGAAATCACATTATGCAAACCCAATATCTGCAGTGTTTGAGAG
Organism: Uropsilus gracilis; assembly: GCA_004024945.1. Taxonomy (NCBI): domain Eukaryota; kingdom Metazoa; phylum Chordata; class Mammalia; order Eulipotyphla; family Talpidae; genus Uropsilus; species Uropsilus gracilis. The sequence goes on along the minus strand of PVHY01016168.1, from coordinate 21,975 downwards.
TAAAATTTTTGCAGCTAGGAAAACCCTTAGACATTGGCTAAGACCCTGTCTTATAAAGTTGGACCAGCCTGGTGACATCACATGACAGTCACCCAAGTAGTCATAATGTGGCAGTCACTCTGGGGTGGGGTCAGCCATCTGTGTCTTAACAAGCCCTGTGGGTGAATCCATTGCATACCCCAGTTTGAGAACCACTGTATTATGAATGCCTCCTGACCTGCTCTTCCATTCCAGCTAATTGGTAGTGCTCTACACTTTGGAATAAATAATCAAAGCTGGACTTGAAAATCAGGCATAGCCTGACATGTGTTGGCAGCCACTGGCAAGAGAACAAAAGGAGTCATGCTGGACTACTCCTGGAGCCTCTAAGGGGACCCAATAGGTGGCAGGGCAGCCAGGGATCCTGCCTCAGTTGGAGCACAGCCTCTGGCGTGTAATCCATTCTCAAAGTTTCCCCGGCTCAGTAGCTACTGTCCCAGGGATTATGGCCAAATGAAATGCTTAAATTTTAAATCACCTTCCCCACATGGGCCAAGAGAAGCCCTGGCAAGATTCATTATTCTAATGGCACCTCCACCTGCATGCTGCACACCCCACTCAAGTTAGACCACAGAATACAGGCTATTCACCCTGAAAATGGCCACTCTTTAATGAGCTCCTTGAGGGTTAGCTATTCTTGGCGAATAGGAAAGTAGGTGGCAGCTACTTGCAGCAAAATGTTTCCAATGGCAGCAAGGACTCTGGGTGGGAAACCCTGTGCTATCTCGGTCACTAATTCATTGTGTCCTCTAGCAAACAGCCATTCACAACCCCATTTCCTTGGCTGGGAGATGAATGGTTTCTGGTGCTTCTCAAATGTTAGTGAGTGCAAAAGTCACTGTGTAAGGGGCCCAGCAAAACTGGTATCCCTAGGACTAAGCGGGACCCAGAGTATCAGGGTTTCAGTGCTAAACTTAGGAAAGTCCCCAACAACCCAGGGCAAGTTAGTCACCCCCAGGCCCAGAGGACTGTCAAAACAGCATGCCAGGCCACATAGATCCCAGAGAGCTAGCCTGAATGCCCTGCTCCAAACAAGATGGTGGCCCAAATGTCTTGTTGCAGAACAGCTATTTCATACACTCCTGAGGAGCTTATGAAACAGACAGCTTGCTAGGTTCCAGAACCAGAAATTCTTAGTCAATGAGACCTAGAAATCTGCATTTTGAAACAAATTTCCCAGTTAAAGTCCTGGGGGGCTAGAGAACCACTGAACCAGATGAGTTCAAAGTTACCTAGAAATCAGATATTTTGTTAGATTTAGTGAAAGTTCTTCATTTAGGAAAAGCTCCCTCCGCTTTTGATGGACAGTCCATAAGTTATTTTCTCTCTGCTCAGATCAGTCACACCTGGCACTAGGCATTTTCATTTTTGCCGTGAGCAATTGCTGCTGTTAGAAGCAGCACAGGGGTCCCTAGGAAACAGGAGTGAACATTCAAAGTGGGCGAACACAGGCGCTTACTCACACAGGCAGCTCTCATTTGCCCTGGGGGAGACCCCAGCCTACGTCAAGGAGCTCTGGCGAGCCATCCGGATATGAGCCCTGGCCACAGGGGCCTCGTTGGGGATGAGTGTGCCTGGGCTGCATGTGTCATGCTGGGTGAAGTCAGACGGGCAGAGGAGGATAAGCGCTTCCTGTAGCCAGACCTTGGCAGTCCTGCTGGCAGGCTACAAGCAACCTGCAGTGGGATGTAGCTAAAAAGCCCAGTGGAATTGAGCATGATGACCATAGCCAGACCCTGGAGGGTATGGACTCAGGAAGGCAGGGGTGCTGCCACCTCCTGGTCCACGCTTAAGCTTCACCACAGCTTTCTTCTTAGCTAAAACTGGACTCTCAGACCAGAAATTCTGGGGTGCTTTATACAGAAAAAGACTTTGAGATTACCCAACCCCTTTGCTCACTGCACAGGAGAAGCTGAGGTCCAAAGATATCCCCACATCCCACTGTGTGGCAGAGCCAGAGTCAAGTCCAACCTGATTCGCTTTTCTTAGCACCTTGTTCATTTCCTGCTTCCCCAAGTCAAACAAAACCTTCCTTCGATCCCAGTAATCTTGGCTGCAGAGAGAGAGGTGGGATTTGCAGAGGGAACTCAAGATGAGAGGCTCAGCTACTACTCAGTGCCTACCTGCCTGCTCCATGCTGGACACCCTATACAGACAGGCGATAAGAAAGACAATGGCCAGGAAAGAACTATTATTGTGTCAGAAGAGAGAAGGGAATACTCCATGGACACATATTTTCAAATAGTAACCTCCAAAGCAAATTAGCAATTAGTGTGGAAAAAGATTCCTATTTCCCTGATAACAGACCACGTTCAGTATAGTTCCTTTGTTATTCTTCTTTATTAGTTGTCCTGGAGTAAGAAAACTAACAGAGCATTTAGAGCACCAGTGCTTGGAGGGAAGGTGAAACAAAAAAAGGAAAAAGAGAAGGTAAAGAAAGAAGAGCAAAAATCAAAAGAATTGAGAAAGAAGAAAAAAATGAACAGCTGCAAGCACTGGGTGCCAGCACTGACCAAGACCACTAAATATTACTTCAAATAACTCCCCACTCATTCAGATACTTTCAATGGCTACTGTACCCAATGCATCCTGCCTAACCCCAGAGCGGATACAGCAAGGAGTCACTCACCCCTGCTTTCAGAGAATCTTTGAGGTGAGCATGCAGAAAGGAACCAACACCAAGCAACTAGAATACCAAGGGGAAGGTAACAGGTATACTAGGAAAAAGGGGGGGGGGCTGGGGAAACCCAGAAGAAGGGCTTTTCAGTCTGTGAGAGGACTCAAAGGAGGAAGAGTCATTTCACCAGGGCTCTTGAATACCCGAAAGAATGGAAGCACTGCGAAGATGAGGTTAGGGCACTTGGGGAAGAAAAGACAAAAGACATGATGGGAAAGGGGATGAGGGTTAGATTCAGGGAACACAGTGGTTCCACCTAGCTGAAATGTGAGGTGTGAGAAGGGAGGTGTGGACAGTAACTGGAGAGGCAGGAGGGGAGGAGTCAAGGAGAGGATAACAAATCGAGCTTGAATGTCAAGGTGCTCTACTCCATATACAGGAGGGAGCCCCCACAGACTCCTAAACAAGAGAAGGACAGGATCAGAAACGTGCCTGAGGAAAATTAATTCAGCAGCAGCTCAAAGAGAACTCTGGTGTGAACACTGAAGCTCGAGGGAGGACAGAGCAGGAGTTGGTGAGAAGAGGTGTCCCCGTCCACCAGGATTTTATTTTGTAATTCAACTGAAAGTGCTGAACAATATGTCCCAGTGTTCATATTGCTGGGATTATATCCGCCAGTTACTGCTTCCTGTGCATTCATTGCCAGGTTTTCTTCTCCATAAGCTGCCCTAGAGGACAATAATAATATTCTCTGCTTCCTATTCCCCTTCATTCTGTTCTACTGTCTGAACTACGTGTTTGTCTCTGCTCCTGGCTGGAGAGGGCTATGTTTCTGAGAACACTCACCACCTGAGTCAAAATCGACCATAGTGGATTATGATATGGTGGGCTGATCACAAGGGGATGAGGGTGGATGGAACCTCTCTTACTTCCTCCCTTCCCCTGAACTTGCAAACAGTCACATCAAAGAAAAAAAAAAAAAAAACAGAACAATTAAGAAGCAAGTCATTGCGATGTAGAAAGAGAAGGGGGAAAAGTATGGTCACTGTTGTTGTGATACAGAAACAATTAAGTCGGAGAATTTGCTAAATATCTAAACATTCATTTTAGATGAATGGTTTCGTCATTCACAGCCAGATAATCAAATTTGATAGGTTAAACCAGGCATGGTGGCGCACACCTGTAATCCCAGCTGCCTGGAAGACTGAGGCTATGGATCACTTGAGTCCGCGGGTTCAAGACTACCCTAGGCAACATAGCAAAATCTAGTCTCTTTTTAAAAAAATTTATAGGTTGGAAAATTTTCTGGTTATTCTGGATTGGGGTGGGTTGTTTCTTTGTTTTGGGGGGGTTTTTTCCAATATTAAATAAAAGTTATTTTCATGTTTTTTATTTTCATTGTCTCACAGCCTGACTCATGGTAGGTTCAGTGTCACAAAAGGTCAAGGGAAGAAAAGAAAGAAAAGAAAAACCAAGGAGAAATTCCTCAGAATTCATAAATCACTGACCCTTCAGTCTGAGATTGTGTTACTCAATGATGGAAAAAACAATGGACATGGAGACAGAAGGCCTGGGTTCAAGACTAGGTTTTTTCTTCTACCAATTTACCAAGTCCTTTTCCTCTCGGAACTGAGGCTTCCTCTCTTTTAAATAGGTTATTCACAGGTTTTATTAAAATAAAGGGGGCAAAAATACTATGCAATATGTGATGAAACCCAACCACAGGCGATATCCTATAGGTAAAGGGCCTTGGCATCCTTATGGGGGGTTCTAAACAGTAAGGAAGTAGTAATTCAAACAACATGGACTCTGGAGCCAACACCTTCATTTAGGTCTTGTATATGAGTTTATAGAACTAATTAACTCATTCTAAGTCCCACCCTCTTCGAGTATAAAATGGGGGGACAACACCCACCTCTAAGTGTCTGAAAGGTACTGATGCCAAACCTCCATTTCAAGGAAAGCTTAATTAAGACACCATCAGAGTTATGAATAAATAAGCTGCAGGTCCTAGTTATTGCTGGGACCAGGGCTCAGGCTCAGGGTGCAGGAGACAAGAGGGACTTCTGAAAGGCAGAGAACAGAATGAAGGCAAAGGCAAGGGGAGGTCCAGAGAGATAGCAAGAGGCTGGGTAGTCAGAATATAACCTCCCTGGCCTCCATGTTTCATATCTGTAGCATGTTTCATATCTGTAGCAAAATCCCCAACTGACAGAACAACCCCGGTGTAAGTGGAGTGTGTGCATGCAGGCGGAGGCTGCACTTGACATCCAGCTAGCGCAGTGCCACTTCAGACTGTAACAGAGTAAGTCCTGAGATGCTGCAGAAATCATCAGGACAGGATCATGCCTACCCCAACTATGCAGGCCCCACCTGACACCAATGTGGTATTGTTGTTGCAGAAGAAATAAGAAGAGAAAATTAGGAACACGTCATTCAAATTGTTAAACTTCTAAAGAATAAGTTTAAAATGGACAGAATTGTGACCTATCACCATTCCATTTTGCATCATTTCCTGATGCTCACAGAGGCTGGGTCACTGACCTGAACATGGAATTATTAGGGACTCCTTTTCCATTTCTAACCTACATTTATTTTAGATGACTGGAGCTCCTTGTTAAAATTCAGGTGGGGCAAGGAGGGGAGTATACTCCTGGGTCTTAAATGGTAGCGGGGGATAGATCTTCTACAGTGGGGTGTGGGGAAAGGGCCATTAGGCCCATTTCTAGAGGAAAGAGAACTAACAATTTCCCTGCCGGGTTTGTTTTATGCTGCACCTGTTCTAGAGGCATCCTTACTTCTGCCTCAGTGGCATTTTGCATATTTTACTCATAGTGCCTTGCAAGAGCCTAGCTTCCAATAAGTTGTTCTCTGGCATTTCTCCTAACCTAATTAGGTATATGCTTAAGGCAAGGGAGTGGCACTTTTTCTGTCTGAAGTTGCCTTTCCTGTATCATGAGCATGCCCAGAACACTGGAGTCCTGGTTGATAGTGGACATCGCTTAGGTTGCTCGACAAGGAAAGACCCATCTTTCTTCTTTGCCTGATGTCGATAGTCTATTCAACTTCATTTGGAGAACATTATCCACAGGATTGCCTGGCAAATGATATATTCATTGGGCTATGATAGCAAACTTGTAAGCAGATAAGGTTTAGATTTTCCATCCTGTCTGAAAGAAAAATGAACAAGAAGCAGCAGACACCTAACATCCCTCCTTCATCATGGCCCCCTGGCAAGCACCCCACTTTAGCTATTCACGCTGTACACATCACCTGCATCCCACTTCTATTCCACTACCAGGGAGAGATGCGAATCAACAGCAACTCTGATGTCAACATTACCAAGATGTTGAGCCCACTCCTCTTCCTGTGTTGAGCACGTGTTCTGACCTCTGCTGGTTTCCTTTGCAGAGCTCTAGCACCGACATTTATTTATAAATGCTAGTTTTGACTTTCGCTTGCTTTTCGTCTCACATCCCCAATCATGGTCTCACCTTCAAAGCTTCTTAGTACTCTGCTCTGACAGACCAAAATTTCCTTATTTCCATCAGGGTCTGTCTATACTGGGTCGCTAATTAACTTCTGGCTCTCCAAGTTGCAGAGCTCATTTGCTGACTCACAAGAGACAACTAAAGGAAGCCCTTCATTAGCATTCCTGAGCTGCTCATTAGCCACTGGGAGAATCATACCATCCAAACTGTCAGACGCACCAACTGCAGGAAGGAAAAATGATTCTATGTGGATTAAGAACTCCACAAGAATTCATTGGGTACCTAAGGGCTCAACACATCAGGAGCATGGATATCACAAGGCAAACCTCTGTTTTCAAGGCTACAGGGCATGATATACCAGCATTAAACGACTAAAATACAACACACAAGAAGCATATATGACCAAGTTGCTTTTGTTCCAAAAAGGAAGAAAGTTTAGCATCTGAAAATCAAATACTATCAATATTAGTTTCCAATTTAGTAAAAAAAGAGAAAAAGAAAGAAATTGGCTTAATAAATAAGGGAAAATCACTGGTAAACATTAACTCGTGATTTAAAAGAAAAATTTAGCCAACAAAGAGTGTAAGGGAACTTTCTTCGTCTTATAAAGGATGCTAAGGATGGTTACCAAAATTCTGCGGTGAACATTACACTTAATTTTGAATTTTTGAAAGTTTTTCCTCTGAGACTGAGAGCAAAACCATTTACTATAATAACTTTACAATCCTGGGTGAAGTAGATATTCACATGGAAAAAAATTGACACCTACCTCACACCATGCATAAGTTATTTTAGGTAGATGACAGATCTGGATATAAGAAGAAAAACAAAACTTCTAGACAATAACATGGGAGGGTTAATCTTAGTGATAGTCAAAGATTTCTTAAACTAAACACAAAAAGCACTGCCAAGATTTTAAAAATTGGTGTACATTAAAATTAAAAATGGTCATGCTACAAAACATAGTGCTAATAGAGGAAAAGGTAGTATATGTAAGTAAGGGAAAAAAGCGTTCCTAGAGATTACATAAGTAACTTTTACAAATCAGTGATATAGACAACTTGATTTAAAAACTGGAGCAAAATATTTGAATAGACATTCTCCAAGAAGATATACAAATGATCAATAAACAGACAAAAGTTTCTTAAGTTCATTAGAGATTAAAGAACTGTACACTAATATCACTACACTTCTTCCAGAAGGCTACAATTTTAGGAGCTAACTATACACCAACTGTTGCTGAGCATGTGAAATACCTGACACTTCCATATATTACTATACAGGTACGAACTGGCATAATTATTTTAAGAAAGAAACAACATCTACTAAGTTTGAACACATACCTACTCTTTGAGTAATTCCACATCTTTATATGTGATCAATAGAGATACACCAAAAGTTATACACAAGAACATTTCATAATATCCAGGAACAGAACCAACCCATTGTCAACCAAGGCATGAATACATTTTGGTATATTCGTAAACTGAAATATTATATAACAGAAATAAACTACAGCTAAACAAAACAATATGAATGAATCTCATAAATGTGATGTTGGGCCAAAGAGGCCAGACTTTAAAGAGTACAAACTCTCATGAATCCACTGATAAAAGTTAAAATTAATCTGTTGTAGTACAAGTAAGCATTTTTAGGATACATTTATAGATAAGGGGCATATCTAGATATTTATTAAGCTGATGAGGTGTGCCAGGTAGGAGAGCTATGGGAGTGGCTGAGTATTTCAACCCAGGATGAGTATTTCATCACTAGCATTTTTAGAATAGTCAGTGCATAGTAACAATAAACAGGACAGCTTTCTTCCTCTTTTTAGATTATCTGCAGACAGTAAACCTCTCCTTATTGCCTGAGACTACAGTAGATTGTTCCCACCACCCTGCTTGACTACAGCTGGTCAAGTGTACACTTAGCTGTATACTTAGTTGTACATACAGCTTCTATATATGCACTACATTTCAATAAAAATATGTATTTTAAAATGCTAGTGGTGATAATCAGAGAATATAAATGTCATCTCTCAATTCTAAATCAGAAAGAATTAATGTAATGTAATGTAATGTCTTGAAATCCATTTCAAGACAAGTTTGACTCTAAGAAGGAAGAAAAATGTGTGTGCATGTGTGTAGAAAAAGGTCCAGTCCGAGAATCACTTAAATACAACTACTTCTGTGGGAGGGATAGGTGAAGACAAATACTAAGCCATCACATAGTACAGGTACAAAGGAAAGGCTTCATTCAAAAATGTACAAGGAAAGAAGTCCATAGAAAGTGCCCACAGTGCACCTTTCTTTCACCTTCTCTGAGGCTTGAGAGCAAGGGCACACACAGAGGAGAGCTCAGGTAAAACCCTAGGGTAGGAGGCAGGGTTCAGGCCAGCTCCTTCTGTCTAGCAGGGTCTGAGCTCAAGCAGAAGGCAAAGGCTATGGTGCCTGGAGCTGTAGGGGTGTTTCTGGAAATCCTTTAGAACTTTGGTGAACTAACTGGTGCTGAGATCACGTCGCCCAAAGGAGGGGCCGGACTGCGGGGTGAGCGGACCGCTGCGGTGGAATGGAATACCGAGGTCTCTGCCAGCCTCCGGTAACAACTTTTTGAGTTTTGGAAACCAAAAAGCAAAGAGTCTGGCCAAAGCAGCCCCATCTAGATAAGGGAAGGGAGCTCAATGAACATTTCAACCCCACATGGTAAATTTAAAATGGTAATTCTAGTCCTCGGAGCACTTGCAGTTCCTCAAGCACATTCGAATAGCACATTTTGTTTCAGTTCCTGAGAGCTGACTACCACTCTGGAGAGCTGACAGAGACTGGTTTCTGGTTCTTTTTTCTTATAATAAAAATAATAAATTTATTCATCAAATTTTGGAAGTAGAGAAAAACTACCTGCAGATTTTCATGACTCACATTTTAATATTGTATTTCAAGTTCCATGAATTAATTTTACTGGGTTTTTCATTTATTTAGTTTAGTTGTCATCATTTATTTAGTTGTATTCGTACTAAAGACACACATTTACATAGCAGAGATTATACCCACTTTAAAGACAAGTAATGTGGAACTCAAAGAGTAAAATAATTTGTATAAGGAAACAGAGCAAGTGAAGATGCTGGGTCTAGAACCAAAAAATTCTGACCCCTGTTCTCATTTGTGATGAACTGGAGACACAAGTAGAATCTCACTTCTTTGTCAACCTGTCACCTCAGGCAAGCTGTTCCCTCTTCTGTTCTTCCTGGCAGGAAGAAGAGAAACAGAAACTCAGTCAAAAGGAAAAAACACACTTGGTCAAAAAAGAACACAGAAGTTGACACTGGGGACGGAACACAGGCAGCAGTGCAGGGCAAGGTGCTGGCAGCTGACTCCCACTCAGCATTTCTCCCTTTGTCCTGGGTGTGAGTCAAGGGCCTGTTGCTTCTCAAGCAGGTAAGAAAAACCAGATTAATCAAAACCACACTGAGATACCATCTTACACCAGTAAAAATGGACCATATTAAAAAAAAAAACACACAGGTAACAAGTGTTGGCACATATGTGGAGAAAAAGGATCACTCTCACACTGTTGGTAGGAGTGCAAACTGGTCCAATCACTATGGAAGGCTGTGTGGAGGACCCTCAAACAATTGAAAGTGGATCTACCAAGCTACCATTTGAACCAGCAATCCCACTGCTGGCAATCTATCCAAAGGAAACAAAATCACTAATTAAAAAGGACACCTGTATGCACGTTTATTGGAGCATTGCTTACAATTGTCAGGATATGGGAACAACACAAATGCCCCAAAACTGATGAATGGTTGAAAAAGATGTAGTATATGTACAAAATGGAATATTATGCATCAATCCAAGAAGACAAACTTATGTCATTAGCAGCAACATGGATGGAACTAGAAGGAATCATGTTAGCAGAAATAAACCAGAAACAAAAAGAGAAATATGGGATGGTTTCAATTATATGAGGGATACAGGAAAAAACAAATAAATGGATAAGGAAAATATAAAACTGCCAACAGAACTGAACCATAGAGCAAGAGAAGGGGAAGAGGGAGAAAACGGGGAGGGGGAGGGCACAAAAGATTAAGATGATTAACAGGTGATAAGGAGAATGGAGAACCTCGGGGTAGACAATGATGTGTTTATATATATATATAGATATATATATAGATATATATGTATGTATATATGTACAATCAATTAAAAAAATAAACTTAAAAAAAGAAAAGTCAGGTTAATGAAGGTACTATTTACAGAAGTATGATAAGAGAGCTCACCAAAATATGCTGAAGTTTCCTGGGGCTAGAGACAGTGGGGTAGGATCCTGCAAAGAACAGGGGCAATAGAGAATGAACTGTCTCACGCAAACATTGTCAGCAGAGAGGGAGTAGAGGAAAGAGCGTGCCACCTCTCCTAGGTGCTGAAATCCTGCCAGTGCTTCTAGAACCCTGAAATGACCAGCAGCAGAGGGCAAAAGGACTGAATAAAGCTTCTAGCGTCAACTTCCCAGGATGGAGCAGCAGTGTGGGAAAGCAAGGAGAGCACCTCTGGAGATGAAGGAGGTCAGGATAGTTCTCTCTGTTTTCCTCACCAAAGGAGCCCAAACAGGAGCCATCCCTAAAATAAAAGTTGACTGAAATGACAGCAGAATTTAGATCTGCTGATTGGGTCAACAGGGATGACAGACAAATGCTAGCCTGTGCACAAATGAAATTTTATAGCAGCAAAGCCACATCCAGTTGTTATGCATTGTTGATGGGACTGCTTTCACACTATACAGATGAGAAGAGTCACAACAGAAACCATGCGGCCTGAAAAGCTTATAAATATTTACCATCGGGGTCTATAAAGAAAAAGTCTACCCACTTCTCGTTTGAAAAAGAAACACATTAATTTAACCCTCTTATGGAATATAGGCACTGGGGGTACACCACAAACAAAAAGTCAATCCTTGTGACAATTGTGCACAGAGGTAGATACTACATAAAAGAATAAGTAGATGATGTAGTATCTAAAAAACAGTGCATATTAACTTTAAACAATCTAGGTGAATAAGAGGGTCAGGGAGTCCTGGGAAATGGGGAAAGACTGCAATACACTGAATATTATGCTTTCTCTAAATCACCACACTGAACCCCAACATAATGCAATGAGGTAATACTGGAGGAGGAAGTTAGAAAACGGGTACAGGCAGTCAGTTAGGAACAGGGTGCCCCAAGTCCCAAGTCCATTTATCAACCTGACTGAGAAACTATCACAGACCAGGAGTGTGCACCTACCCAGTTCAATTAAAAATGGAATGTTCAGAAGACCAACACAGTAGCACAACAGCAAAAGAGAAACACTGGCTTCAGGAAAGCAGGCTAGGTAAATAGGAAACTCAGTGGCATCGGCAACCCAGGGGCGCCTTGCAAGTCTAGCTCATCAGGAAGACACACACAGAGAGAGACACCCAGCAGCTAAGCACTTCCTCTTGGTCCGCTGTACTGACATAAGCACCTACTTCTGGCCACCTCAGTGGCCACCCACTCGGACATTTGGACAGCTTCTCTGTCCTTGCTTTCATCTATTAATACAGCTCCTGTTTTTCTATCTCAGAGAGTCAACTGGTCTTAATGTTGTTTCTTTCCTCGCTGAATGCAAGAAGCAAGAAACACAGGTTTGGGGTCCTCGGACTCCAGGTCTGCTCCCCAAAACCCTGATTCAACTGATGCTGTGATGCAGATTCAATATTCTTCCTGCTTCTCAGCTGAAACGAAAAATGAAACTCATAAACTGACCCTGGACACATGGTTAACCAACACCATTGTTGGGATTTAAGCCCCATCTGGCTGGTGCAGTCTTTGCTTGTCCACTGCTGAAAATGAGAGCATTGGCTTAGAAAAGTGAAGTGACTTCTGATATGTTTTCTCTTTTGAGGTCAAGAAATAGGCACACTAGAGTTCTTCATCCTCCCCAAGGAGAATTGCTCATGTTCTGTTAAGACCCAAACAAGACTTAGAACACAAATCTCCTGAAGCTGAACTCAGGCATTTTAGCTAGAGTAATCCAACAGAAATCTTAGAAGGAAATGTGTTGAAGTGTTGATTGGAATTAAGAAAAGTTAGAGATAAATGTGAAACAGACTCAGAGTAAGCAAAGGCATACTTTTTACACCATAAACTGGGTTTCTTAGGGAAGCAATTAAGCAAAAAAAACCTAGAATGGCAATGCTACTAAGTACATACCTCTCCCAAAAACAAAGTGAGGAGTATAACAACATCATAGCTACTAACTTACCAAATTCACACCTTCCCAAATACCTGTATCAATTATTCCCCCATCATCCAAAGGCCAGAGTGCAATCACCTTGACATACAGAATATAGGTCTGGGTTGTGGAGAAAAAGAATGAAAATCTAGGGACGCATAACAGCAAAAAGAAATTTCTACCGCTTGAATATCCATTCTAAGATGGTAGAAGCTCCTGTTCTTGGATTATATGGCCTGGGGAAGCTATGTAGGAAACCCTGGGTTATAAAGAGCCTGTTGTTGAGTCTCCTGATAGTTAATAAAGCCCCAAGGCTAGGATAGATACTAAGTCACAGTGCCAAGGATATGTACCTTTCCTAATTGTAATGATTCAACAGCCCCCAGTGAGGGTGAATCACAGGATGAGTTGGAAGACTGAATGTGGCCCTGGAGTCCAAGGTCATCATGTTCATGGATATTACCCAGCATTGATACCAACCAAGCAGCTGGGTCCTTGAAATAAATACCACCAGCATCACCCCATCTAGCCACCAACGCTCCAGTCGTGGATGGTTGTCTTCACCCTCAAAGCCAGCACACTCGGAAGTTCTTTGGACAAATAAAGGAAAGTTTCCAGAATCCATGTGTAGCCATGAAATCCATATCCCTGAAGACCCTCCTGGTATCCTAATCCAAGGAGAAGCCAAAAGCATCTGTGAGAAAGAGCTGAAGAGTGAAGGATCTGATTTAAGGATTCAGTGACAAAGGAAATGACACAAATGATCTCTGGATAACCGGGTTCATAGAAAATAAGAGGGAAGAGAAAGGATATTTATAAGATGGAACATCTTGCCAGAGGGGAAGCAGTTTCTTACAAGAGGGGCACTGAACTAGATAATAGACTTACTTGGTTCCTGTAATAGTAATCGCTGCAATATACTTTTTTTTTTTTTTTTTTTTTGAGACAAGGTCTAGCCATTTTGCCTGTGGAACCACAGGCTCACGTTGCCCGGGGTACCACAGACTCAAGCAATCCCCACCTCAGCTTCCCAGGTAGCTGGGATTACAGGCGTGTGCCACCACGCCCAGATATCTTTTTGGAACTAGGTCTCGCTACATGCCCCCAGCGGGACTCCAACTGAGATCCCTGGCCCCAGCCGCAGCTTTGTAGGCTGCCACCTACAGGCATACGCCACCATGCCCGGCCTACAATATACTTCCTAAAGACTGTCTCTGCCTCAACAAGCCAGATGTGTACATCTGACCCCAGGTGTCTCAATTACTTCAGAATGACCACCAATACCCAGTAAGGACAAGCTGAGTCTGAGCCAGGCAGCTTCCCAGAGTCAAGTTGGAGGTGGTTCAGAGGTCCAGAGGCTCCACCTTGTGGTAGTCCGAATAGGCTCTGAGCAGAGATGGAGGAACAGATGCCATGAAGGGCAGAGAAAGCAGCCTGAGCAGCTCTGGGGAGCGGGTTGACAGCACGCAGTTCCCCTGTATCCAGGAGAAGGCAAATTCCAGTCTCAGGAGCTCCCCTGGGGCTTGAGCTTATTTGAATGAATTTCTCTTCTTTGAAACAAAAATTCCATACTAAGGGTTTCTGTCCTATTAAAGTAACCAGAATGAGCCCAAGATGGAGCTGTTTAAGTAATGCAAGGGGATGTACAGGGCTGGGCACTGGTGCTGAGGCTCTGGAGGAGTGTGAATGGCACACATGCCTACAATAACCAGGCTTTGGGCTTGCCTTTGCTCCACATAAGGGAAATAACCCGCTTTAACCTCATAGCAAATGCCAATGTACTTCCCTGGTCCCAGCTCGCTGAGTTCTGAGGAGACCCCTTGCTCATACAGGTGCTCATGGTTCCCTTCTAACTGCTCTGCTGGATGCTGAGCTATCCAGGGGTCACTGGATAAAAGCCTTGATCAGTAAGTTATAGAACACTGTCCTTAAAGAAACCTTTCCTGTTACTAATAGAGTTTTACAGACAAAGGTAAGAGACTGACTTATATTTGGGGAGGATGAGAAGGGAACAGGAAATAGAACCGGAGTGTTGTCCTGTCACCCAGTGGGGTCAGACTTCACTGATGGGTTCAGGACTAGTCCAGTGTGACCTTGGGCAAATCACCACTCATCTCCTGTTTGGGTTTCCTCATCAGTGAAAGGAGCAAGGATTTCCCAGGCTGAGGCCCATAAACTCATCCTCCAGTCTTTGCAGAATAGAGCAGGGCTCGTGATACCACATTTCACCAAAACCAAACAGAACTTATTCACTGCTCCACCCAAAAGCAACAGAGGCCAGTCCCACTCCCTGTGTACATCTGTGTGGAGCTCTATGAAATGGGCTCTGTGCCCCTGCCTGACCCCCTCACGTGAGCTCTTTGGCGGGAGGGGCAGCTTCTAATGCACACCACATGAGTGATGGAAACACTCAGCTAGATAAGTTCTTAGAGAGGGAGAAGTGGTATTAAAGTTATTGCATCTTAAAGTTGGATGCAGACTCAGGAAGTGACCTCAGAGACTTTGTAAGACTCATTTAGAGAACCATTTCATTTCCACCAGCTTTACCTCCTTCATTTGTCAGTGAGAAGCATGGTCTTTCTTAGCCCTGTGTTTCAGTATTCTGTCACTGGGTAACAAATCGTCACAAACTCAGCAGCTTAAAATAAGAGCCACAGCTCTGCAGTGGAGTCCAGGCCAACACAGCTCGGTTCTCTGCTCAGGATGGCACATACAGAAATCAAAGTGTCAGCCAGAGAAATTGCACATTCAGAAGGACATATGCAATTAGGGGAGACCCATCCAGTCAATCTCCCTGTTTTAAGGTATGCTGATTAATAAGGTCAATTTTATCTGCAAATTCCTTTTGCCACCTAAGATGCATAATCACAGGAGTAGCATGAAGGATAAAGGTCAGAACTGCAGCTGCCTCACTCTTCTGCTTACTATTTTCCCAATGATTTCTTCTTTTACCATTTTCACATCCATTTCATGTGGGTGCAGATACCAGTCTCTCTCACGCCATTTGGCCTTAACGTTGTTATGGGGTAATGTCAGTGTGTTTTAAGCATCAGTGGAGTTAGTTATTAAATGAGTATAAAGTATCATTACTTGAAAGTAAAGGCGAGAAAATATCAGTATCTCTGAATTTTATGAAAAATAAATCTCTACCCTACTGAGCTCCTGAATAACAATTACAAGAAGAAAACGCTCACTCTTAAAACTCTGAAATTACATTTGTCAAGGTATTTTCTTCAGAACATGAATCCTTCCAGGATGCCTTAAATAAACAAGTTCCATGGTCAAATCAGTTCTATCCTCACTTGCTACCTACACTCTACCTTCAACCTTCACGGTAACTTGTAACACAGGACAACATATTACAACAAGAGGAACTATGAAGTTAATAAATATATTAGACCACACACCCTTCTGACCTTGAAGTTTTAATCTGCTTATTCACAGCTTCCACAATTAGACCACCCCCCTCACCCCCCGGCACAGCTTTTGTTTGGTTCCCTGGTATAACCTCAGTGCTTATAGTTGAAATAGGTATATGTCAGTGTTTTAATAAATGACTACTGAGAAAATGAATGAGGCAGAATGATGAACATATTTTAGGATCTGCTAATCTAGAGTCATATAGATCTAGAACATACAGTACATACAGTACATAGAACATACAATACAAATAGATCTAGTACAAATAGATATAGAACATAGAGCTGAACTAGTCTAGATAGCACAGGCTGGTCTAGTACAAAGATGGGAGAGAATAGTGGCTTAAACTCCATGAATGTCTTCACTGAGAATGCCTTCCAAACCAACCAATAAAAGACTCAAGTGAAGGATGCAGAAATCCGTGAGCACCCAGAGTTCAAAGGCCTATACAGCCCTCACAGGGTCAAGACCAAGGCTACCTGTATTTAAATGCACCTAGAAACAACCTGTGTCTCTTGTCAAATGCAGGCTCTGATTCAGTAGATCTTGGGGGGACCAAGACTATGTGTATAACAAGTCTCAGATGGCAGGATGTTATTGGTTCACAGATCACACTTAGTGTAAGATCCTTGGTGGTAGGCTGCCAACACTCACAGGTTCATCCTGAAACTATATAGTAGTCGCTCCCCACCCCAGACCCCATCCACTGGTTCACTCCCAAAAGTCTGTTACCCATACTCTGAAAACAGTAAAGTACCATAAGATATTTTAAGAGAAATCAAGAGACCATACACACATAACTTTTATTAAGCATGTTGTTATAACTGCCCTAGTCATCATTAGTCTCTTACTGTGCTTATTTTATAAACTTTGTTAAACTTTAGCATAGACATGCTAAAAAATACAGCAAATATGGCATCTATAGGTAGTTTCAGGCACACACCGGGGGTACTGGAACATGCACCCTGTGAATAAGGGTGGACTACTACATAGGGACATCTTGCTGCTCCATACTGGTACATTTTGTCTTCTGTTTCTCAGAGGGCAACTGGTCCTTACAGAAGGGGGACCTAGCAAGGATTCACCCCAGTCATGAAGGCAAACTTGACCTTGTACTCAGCAAAATAATACTCTGCAAATTGAATATTCTTCTAAAGTATGTTTCTTTATGGTTACATTCTTTTCTATTCTTTAAAACTATAATAGTTTATTAAATAAAATCCCTGACATTTAGATTGTTTACCTTTTTCATTATCGTACACAAAAGATGAAAAATGTATAGCTTAAATTAATCTCCTCTTGTTCTTAATTTTTTCTTAAGTTAAAACCTTGGAAGCAGAAATACTCCATTTGAAAGCTACGCCCTTATGTTTTTTGACTTCTATTTTTGTTCTCTTCCTTCCTGGTTCCAAATGCCACACTGCTGTGAAGGTGAATGTGTGAGTGATTGAGTGTATGTGAGACAGAACATGTATGTATATAAAATATAGAGTAAGATAGTAAAAAAAAAAAGTAATATAGTGAGAAAGAAAAAAGGCTGAAAGAAATCAAGACAAGAATGTGTTCTTTCTTATAAGCATTTATCCAACTGCTATTTTGTTTCAACTCTTCCTAACCTAAACCACAAAAAAATTTATTATTTCTTCTCATTGTTGAGCACTGGCCTTCCGGAAGAATCTTTTAAAACAATTATTAACCAGAGTGGTAACAATATTAACATCCAACAAGGAACATTTATATAATCATTATTTATTTTATTCTCCAACAGCTTAAAATATGGCCATTTATGGAAACAATCATCCTCTTCATCAACATGTTAAACAAGGATGTGAGGGAGAGGGAAGGAAAGAGCATTAGAGCATCTACAAAATGTGAATAAACAAGCATGTACATTTTTGCTGCAAAGAATTCTGTCCAAAAATCTCAGATTTTTTTAAAGATATAAACTAAGGCATTTTTTAAATGTTTCTTAAAATAATCAAGTTTGATCTGGAATTTAGTTTTTACTCCAGTATTGCTAGAAAAGACTTGCTCATCTCCTAAAACTTCACAAGCACAACTACTAAAAGTACTATAAAATAGTTACGGAAGCTGAGCATGGTGGCATGCACCTGTAATCCAAGCACTGGGAGGCAAGAGGCCTGGGATTGCTTGAGTTCATGGGTCCGAGACTACCCTGGGCAAAATAGTGAGAGCTGGTCTCGAAAAAGCAGCTGGGCATGGTGGTGGGCACCAATAATCCCAACTACCTGGGAGACTGAGGCTGAGGATCACTTGAATCCACAAGATCAGAACTACCCCAGACAACATAGTGAGACCTCAAAAAAAATTATGGAAATATATGCCACCACACACTGGCACTATCATTTAAACAATTAGAATTAAACACTTATTAAGATGGGGGGGAATCTGGCTTTTTATAAGTAGTTTCTGCAGTATTTTTTTAATATTTTATTGAAGTATAAGTTACATTTAACTCATCCATTAGACTGAGTAGTTAAAGAGGTCCCCTTGTACATATTTATGGTTAATTCATGCAGTACTAGACAACCCACTGATCTGCAACCAACATTTTAATTTTTCCAAAGTTCCCTCTAAATAGAATTATATGGTTTGTAGTATCTGATATCTTTAATTTACCATGCCTTATTACATTTTTTGTGTATCAATATTTTCCTTTTTATTGTTGCATAGTATTCCATTGTATGATGGTCCGTATTTTATTTAGTTATTCACTATTCCCAAGTTCATTGACACTAGATTATCT
The DNA here is from genome assembly GCA_004024945.1 of Uropsilus gracilis. Lineage (NCBI taxonomy): Eukaryota > Metazoa > Chordata > Mammalia > Eulipotyphla > Talpidae > Uropsilus > Uropsilus gracilis. The sequence continues at coordinate 3,390 of PVHY01016168.1, read as the reverse complement.
CTCATTTTAGGACATGAATAATGTCTCCATGTGACAGCATATGCTTTTGTTTCTTGATTAAAAATCAATCGGTAGAATTACTGGGTCATATGATATATGCATATTTAACTTTGTTTTTATTTTCTACTTTTATTTTTTAATAAATTTTTATTTTCATTATGTTCTTACAACCTCAGTCATATTTATATAATTATTGATCCCCTTATGTATAAGGGCCTTTCCTCCTCCCCCCTCCCTGCATCCACCCTCCATCCCTGCTCTGGTCACTCTGATTCCCCTCTCTCTTAAAGTTGTTGGTTGATAAAGTTGTTGGTTCATGTTTGACCCATTGGTATTTTCCTTTTCTGGTACAATGTTTTTTCCTGGGTGAGGACCTGAGTTCCTGGGACTTAGCAGTCCATGTTGCTTAAATTTCTAAGGGTAACTTTAAGGCAGGTAGCCAGTCCAAGCTTGTCTGGAACTTCTTGTAGGACAGGTGTGTGGCACTGTTGTCCAGGTTTCTTTATTGTGGCATTTCCTATGGTGAAGCTGACACACATACCTTTTCTCCACACCCATGTAGTTACTAGGATTCGTGCCTCCTCATTCATGTTGGCTGCCTCCTCCATTCTGGTGTCTGTCCCATGGTGCTGTTTCCAAGCCTTATAGTTCTGGCCTCTGGTGTTGGGATCGCAACTCTCAGCCATTAGTCATTACAGGAGTTCCCTAGTGGGGACAGACTCCAGTAGGAGATTTGTCCAGCTGCTCTCTGCTCTTGTAGTTTACAGTTCTACCATGGGGCCACTGCCTCTTCCCTGTGTCTTTCCTCCCCCATTGGAAAAAAAGGGCATTTTTCTCACATTGGTGGCATCTCTAGATTGGAAGCTTGGTTCTTTAGGCCCCCAAACATTGTAAGTGTAGCCCTTTGCCAGGTCACTTCTATGACTAGTCTCACAGTCTTGTCTCATGGTTCCAAACATGCTCAGTTTGGGTCCTACCCAGGTGATGATTATGCCCAGGGCTTTTGTTTTGTTCTTCTCTTCTCCTGCATGTCTGCCAGTGGATTGTTGTTTTCTCATTCCTAGTGAGATCAGATAAAAGTGGGAGTGGACCAAATACCACCCATCCCCCATCTGCAGTAGCCTGTGTCCTGGCAGAGGTACCACCCTGCTGCTGAACACCTTTGGGGCAAAAAGCAGCCCTCCCACAGCTCAAAATCCCGGGCCTACCTCCACCCCTGCCAGTGGCCTAGGCTAGGACTAGAGGCTGGACCAGAGAGGCATGTAACTTTATTTAAAAAAAAAAAAAAAAAACTTTCAAACATGCTTTGAAGGAGTAAATATTTTTCAAATTCACTACCAATATGAGAATTTCAGTTGTACATATTACTGTCAAAACTTTACTGTGGTCTAGCTTTTCATCTATAAGAATATGTGTGGTTCTATTTGTATTTCTTTAATAATTAATGACACTGAGTATCTTTTCATGTTTTTGCAGATAAATGATTTTTGTGTAAAATGTCTCTTTGAATATCTTGCCCAAATTTAATATTGTTATCCCTTATTACTCAGGGTTATAAGAATGCTTTACTTTTGTAAGTAGGTTCTTTATCAAATATATATTTTGAAAAATTTTTCTCAATCTATCATTTTTCATTTACTTCCTTAACTGTCTTTACATGAAGCAAATTTTTAATTTTGATGAAATCCAGTTTATAATTTCTCTCTTTTATGGCTTATGGGGTTTGTTTTGGCTTTATTTTGCTTTTTGCTCTAACTTTAGCACAATTCTGAAAGAGTCACACCAATGTATTTTGTAAATACATTATGATTCTTTTATACTTTTGAATTCATTTAAATCAATTTCTATGCATGGCATTAAGGGTCGGTGTTCATTTTCCCATATAAATTACCAACTGTTCCAGTAGCATATATTGAAAAGGTTATCCTTTCACCACTGAATCACCTTGATACACTTATTGAAAATCAATTGACCATATAAGAATGATCTGTTCCAGGACTCTCGATTCTGTGCCAATGATCTACAAGTCTATCCTACTCAAATACCATACGGACTAATTCACTGAAACTATATAGTCCAGTGATTTTAAGTCTAAGTATAGAGTCATTCCTCATGTGGACACCAAGAATATCTTTATGTACAAAGAGTAGAAGGAAGAGTACAGGTAAGTCCTTTACTCCAATAAACACAGATTCCTAATAAAATTCCCCTAGGTCAATGAGGAGCTGTGAGCAGACCCTGTCTGTGTGAGCACTGAACTGCTACTTACCTAGGAGTCCCTTTTTTTGATAAAGCTTTCTCCAGATAGCTTAGATGAATCACACTCCCTGATCTCTCAGCTTTGCTCCAAGAGACTTAGTTTCTGTGTTTAGTGTGGCGGCTAAAACCAGGATAGGTATAAAGGGCCCAAATCCTGGCTTTTGAGCCTCCCTGGCTCTGGGTTTTCTACTGAGTTACTGTGGCTGATGTTACTGCCTTTATGTCTTTTACTCTTAGACTCAAGACATTTGTAGCAGATAAGAGAGCTACTTCTCATGCCTTCTTGAACACTTTAGCTTTACATTCTTTACTAGTTTCAAAATAACTGCTCAGTCGTTCTGTAGTTAGAATGCAGTAGACATTATCATACAAAATTTTATTTTTTACTTCAGGGGCCTTCTAACTTCTGTTCAAATTGAATAAAAGGATTTTTTTAAAACCTCCAAACCATTTTAAGCTAGCATAAACAACCTTTTAAAAAAATCCTCCTTCCTGGTGGTGGGTGACCCCCAGGGATTGAAATGATATGAAATATAGATAAATAAATTTTAAAAAATAAATAAAATAAAAAAAAGAAGTCTAAAGCAGAAAAAAAAAATCCTCCTCCCTAACTCTGAAGAACTCAAAATGTGAATGAAATAATGTAATTTTCAATCCTAACCACAATTTTATTTCCCTGTATAAATGTAATTTTTGAGCAGCTACTCAATAATGACTAAAATGTTGGGAGTGACTTTGTTTCTATCATGAATGGTTTGATTTAAGTATTTGTGCATAATATACAAATATATATTATTGTCTTAAAGTGTGCAGCATGAAAAGTAAAATCCTGTTCCCATAATCTACCTGCTTTCCCATTTCACAGAGGAAAACAGCATTTGCACTTTTGTTAATATTGGTGATGTTTCCAAATTGTCCTTTCAAAGCCTTTGAAAAAATATGATCTATTATGCATGAGATTTTCCAGATAAAAGGAATTCTGTCACACGCCACCTCCGCCGCCCCTGGGAGCCACCCCCCTCACCACCCGCCACCCCCGCCGCCCCTGGGAGCCAAGCCCCGCCTCCACGTTCCTCCAGAGACCCGCCCATCTTGACGACCCTCAGGTACATAGCTGCTGAAGGTCATAGG
>PVHY01016167.1:14631-34454 GCA_004024945.1 Uropsilus gracilis | reverse complement strand
GAGACCCACCATCAGCCAAAGACTGTCCCCATGGAGGAGCAGCTCTACCAAAACACAAGACTGGAAATCCAGTCCCCAAAGCTAAAGACCTGAAACACAATGGGAGAAGCTGCAAAAAGAGGCAGAAAACAATAGAAAGAGCAGCCACCAGGAAACAAGAAACAGAGGTGCAAGCCAAAGGAATGCAGAATGGCCAATGAAGATATTGAGAAATAAAGGAAAAAAGAAGACCAAAAAGACTAAAGGACTAAACATGGACAAACAATAAAAAGAAAGGAGGCAACAAGACCAGAGGGAGCGTGGTGGGGTGGGTAATCCTATGGGAATCAACAATTATACAATCATGTATAATACAAGATCCAAAAATTAAAAAAAAATGGCTACCTGGCGGTACTTTTTGTACCTTTCCAAAACTTAGACACATTCAATCCTACCAATAACAATGTATTTGTAATTTAATGGAATATACTACTTATCAAATATATATTAATTTATGGCTATTATCTCATACTAGAATGGAAAATTTTTGAAAGCAAGATTTTATTCTTTTTTCATTGTATATCTTGTGTCTATAGCAGTGGTGAGATCACAGTAATCATTAAACTGTAGCTGAATGAATGAATATATGACTCTACCACAGCACGCTATAACTCTATAAGAATTGCAATATCTAAATCTATATAGAGAAAAGTAAGAGTTATTACATAAAATATAGTCATGAAAGGTATAAAATATAGTAATGACAGATTTGTCATTAGCAGGCAATTTATCCTCAGTTTATATTATAGAACACTTGACTACAGACTTCAGCCTTTGGGAAGTCATCAATCTCCCCTCAAAATGAGTAGATTCATATGTACTATTTCTTAATAAATGTGTCTGTGTGTACGTGTAAGGTAAAATTTTACCAAAGATAAATTCCAAGTTCCAACCATAAGAAAAAATTTTCTCTACCTTCTTAAAAAATCTTGAGATGTAAATAGCTAGGTTGCCAAATTAGGTATATGTTATTTACATATTTCCAAAGCTATTTAGAGACAAAAATATTTTCTGTGAAGATGCATTTTATTTTTAGTAAAAAAAAAATTTATAATCATGACATATCATTGTTGGCTGTACAAGAGGTAGAACATATTTTACCCTTCAAATGGAACACAAGAAAATAACTACTTAGGTTTTTGAAACATTTGCTCTTCAGAAGGGCTCTTCAGTGCAGCCACTTGGATTCCAAGTCAAATCTTATCAACATCTTTTTAAAAGAAAACAACAAATTGTATCAATTTTCTAGAAATCACAAATATTTTGAAGTTATCTTATAAGAAATAGTTATGGCAAATTTCTCACTCAGCTTATACATTCATTCAGTGCTGGACTTAGAGATCTAGCCTGTTTAAAAAAAACAAAAAAACAAAAAAACACTTTCTGAGATGCTAGCAAAATTGGAATTTGATACATTGATTCCAAGAAAGACATACTGATACAAATAGTGAAGAAAACAAGTGCTTATTATGTCCCTAATAGTGCATGAGTAGTTTTTTTAACTTATCTTTTAAACATCTGTTTTACTTTTTCACAATATAGAATTTCTTTCCTCAGGTGCAGGTATCCTAGTTTTCCCAGCACCACACTGCCCACAGTCTTCTACCATAATCTACCATGCTCTCTTCCCTCTATTCTCCATCCCCAGGTCTCTCTTTCTCCACCAACCATCCTTAATGTCTCAAGTCTGTAGTCTACTTTCAGTCTTATACTTTGTTTTTGTCTGATCTTTTGTAAGATTTTTCTAGATCTCACATGTAAGTAATACCATCCAGTATCCATCTTTCTTCTTCTGGTTAATTTTGTTTAGAATTGTCTCTTCCAGTTCCATTCATGTTGCCACAAATAGGATGAGTTTATCTTTTTTAATCACTGAGTACATTCCCTTATAGATATGTATGGCATATTCTTTATCCATTCATCTGTTCTGGGGCATTTAGTTTGTTTCTCTGTCTTGGTTATTGCAAAAAATGCTGTTATAAACAAAAGAGTGCAAGTTTCCTTCTAATTAGTGTTTTTATGCTCTTTGGATTTATACCTGGGAGTGGAGTCACTGGGTCATAGGGTAAACACATTTTTAGTCTTTTGTTATATCTCCACATTTTCTCCCAGAGGTTAAAGAAAACAAAAGTGAAACACATCCATGACCAAAACCTCAGGCATATATTTGTGGACTCATCTCCAGTAGAAAGGAAAATGAAGTAAAAAATAAACTATTGAAACTATATCAAACTAAAAAGTTCTGTTCAACAAAAGAGATAGTGACCAAAACAAAGAGCCCCATATTGAATGAGAACAAATATTTGCACTCATCATGCACTGATCATGCATCTGATAAAGGGTTGATATTGAAGATCTTCAAAGTGCTTATACAACTCAACAAAAAGAAAGCAAACAACTCAATCCCAAAAAATGGGCATAAGAGCTAAAAACTCACTTCTTCAAGGAAGACAAGCACATAGTCAACAGACATATTAAAAACTGCCCATCATCAGTTATCATCAGGGAAATACAAATCAAAACCACAATGAGACATCATCCCACACCTGTGAAAATGGTCCATCTTTAAGAATCTATAAACAATAAGTGTTGGTGAGGGTGTATGGAAGAACAACCTTTTTACACTGTTGAAGGGAATGTACTAACACTTTTCAAACACTGTTTCACTCAATTTTCACAGGATTCCTATAAGCATTTATCATTTCAATTTCATCACCATCTTATATATTATGAAACTGAGGCTCATGAGATCAAATGACTTGGTCAAGATCTTAGAACTAAAGACAAAAAGAAGATTCCAAACCATGTGTCTTCTCCAACCAATCTTTATTTAAATAAAACAAGAGACTAAAACCCAAGTGATCTAACTCTCTTCTTCTTTATTCTCTGCATTTGTAAATTGGTAAGGAGACTTAAAGTCTTGCAGGAAAGAAAATTACAGAAGGAACAGTTTTAAACAATATTTATATTCAAATATATTTTCCAAGAATTTAAAGTGGTCCCTTGTAGATGTATAGAAACATATCCAGTGAACCTCAGCGCTATCAGGTTTAATGGGAATCACCAGCAACAGCTTTTTGTCTGGGTATTTTGAATTCTTCTTATTCAAAAGAAACTTTTCTCAAACAATCCAAAAGACAAAAAAAAATTTGAAACTAATGTTTAGCAAAATTGAAATATAGAGCAAGAGAAGGGGAGGGGGGAAATCGGGAGTGGGATGGGCATAAAAGTCTAACATGATGGTTCACCAGTGATAAGGTGGTGGAAGAACCATCAGGGTAGGAAACAATGTAAAACAAAATAAGTAATGTAATAAAAATGTTTTTAAAAATGATCTTTTTTTTTTTTTTTAACACAAGAGCCAATGTTCAGTCCTAAACATATTACTTACTGGTTTATGACTGTGATAGATGAACTTACAGGAAGGTCAGTGGAGAAGGAAGACTCTCCATTGAACACTTAGGTGAGACGCACAATATAAATTTTGAAGAAAATCTGAAAATTTGACTGGAATAAGTTAGCCTTAGTGACTCTTCCCTATGTTTTAATAAATGACTCTCCAACTTGACAAGGCAAGGAGTGCTCCAGTCATTCCGAATTTGGTGAAGTATAATAACACTAAAGAAAAGATACTATGAATTGAGGGAAAAAAAGCTTTTCTTTCATAAAAATTATAGATGAAACAAAGGGAAATTTGAAAAGAGTTTATCTATGATATCTATGTGCATAGATCCATGTTTTAAAATAAACCTGAACCCAGTCCTAAATTTAGTCCTCTATTATTTGTTCAGCCTGTCATTATCACAATTTAAGCTTCATATTTCATTGTGTGGAAGGAGTATGTGGCAGGCTAATGGTCTAAATACCTAAGTCTCATCTTATAAATATTTATTGCCAACTGATGTGTTCATATCTTTGAAGTTACATGCAAGGCTAACTGAGCCTGTACTTCCCTCCCCTGCTTGTGGAGAATATCTGCCCAGCAGTCTGTTTATAGGAGGATCACTTCAATATGGAGTTAATTTTTTTAATCTACATCTTCTCACATCACTCATGCTTGCTTTCTTGTAATTTTTCCCTCCTTCATATCACATCTTAAACAGTAAAGGCCAGAAGCAATAAACCAAACAATATGATTTTTGTTGCCATTGAATTCAAATAACTGTACAGTACAAGCTGACTATTTGTGAACCACCTGAGCTTGCTGTGGGGGACCTAATAGGTTCAAGGGGGAGAAATGAGCAAAAACCTCAGAGAAGAAACTCAGAATAAAAGAGGTGAACATGCAACACCCTGAAGTTTAACAAAAGCTCCTAGACATGGTTCTACTGGCAATATAAAACAGGCAAGGCTTTAAAACAGGAGAACCAAGTAAAGAAAGAGTGCTTAAGGAAAATTAACCTGATGGTGTGATGTAGGATTGCCCCAGACTGGAGGAAAGACCAATTAGAGGGCAATCGCAATAATGTAAATGAGAAGAAATGAAGACTTTAAAATAAATATGCTGTCACTAATATTTAGATTCTGGCTTATGACAGTGAAAATAAATAGGGGGATGTTATATGACATATATCAGTATCATAAAATTGATATAATTGGAACTAAAGTATTGGATATAGGATGAATATAGTTGAAACTAGCAAATTTTTTGATTATAGAGAATAGCAAAATGAATGTGACATTAAAAGGAGTAGATTCAAATAAAAAAGCAAGCATGATTTTAAAAAAGTGATGGTATGAATTATTCAGTTCAGGACTTAAAAAAATTTAAAGTGTTACCAGAACCTGAACAAAGAGACTATCACAGAGATAATGGGTAAGAAGGCAAGTGTGAGTTACATTTTTGGATGACTAAGACATGGCATGTGAGGAAAAGATGTAACAAAGTAAGTTTATGGAAGTAAATTAAGTTTACAGTTTGTGTCTGCTCTGGGGTTATAAGTTAAAAATCTCTACAAATGTATATTTTTACAGCCTGCTCGTGGTGCCCCAAACATCTTTCATCATGTTCCACTGAGTCACCTCTTTCCCCCACTTCCATTCCACTGCAGTCCCATAAACCAGTAACAAGGGCTTTCCACCTTGGTGTCCACAGAGAATAACTGAAGAAGCTGAACTCACAACTCTACATGCTAATAGCAAAGTAGCTTCCCATCTTCTATAGAGTGTGTGTCAGTGAAAGTCAGGAAAAGTTGATTTAAATAAGATGCAGAATCTTATAACATAATTTAAAAATATTCACATTTCAACTGAAAATTACCCAACAGAACAAGATCCTGAGAAGTTCTCAAACCTAATGGATAAAGAAATTCAAGAGGTGGCAACATGAAGATGGCAGAGATGATAGCATTATCTGACAATGATAAAACTTTTAAAAGAAACTAAGACAGATAAGCATCTGACAAAATTCAACATCCTCTCATGATTATAAACTTACAAAAAATAAGAATATAGAGTATACTGCCTTAACTCAATAAAGTATATCTTAAAAATATGCAGTTAACCTTATATTTAATGGTTGAGGATTTTCCAGTAAACTCAGAAAGAAAATATGAATGTTGACTTTTAACTCAACTGCAAATTGACATAGGGTTTAAAGTGCTTTTTAAAAAAAGTTATACTGCTCATAATGGAAATAAAAATCTGTTCTCTATTTGCAGATGATATGATTTAATATGTATAAAATTTTAAGGAAAAAACAAAATATTCCCACAATTAATATGTACATTCAGCAAGGTCACAAGATACAAGATAAATATTCAAAAATCAATTTGTTGTTTATATAACAACAATGAAATATGAACAAAATTGAAACCATTTATAATCATTGGGAAAATGAAACATATTGGTGTAAATATAAAAGAACTTGCATAAATTTGCAAGGAATTAAATTTTTATAGAAATCAAACAAGGTGTAAATAAACAAGGAGATATATTATGTTCATGAATTAGAAGAGAAAATGTAATAAGGATTCTAGTTCTCTACAATTTTATGTTATACTTTCAATGAGCCAAGTTTAATTGTATACCTATCAAAATAAAAGTTAGAATTTTTATTTGATACAATTGAGATTATTGCAAATTTATGGATCGCAAAATATTTTAAAATGTTATTTTTTTAAATTTTATAAATTTGGGACAATCAATTGACTTAATTTTAAGACATTCTGTAACTGTGATGAACCATTCTAATTTTGGTGGAGGGTTAAAACATAGATCAGTAGATCAATTCATTTAACAGAAAATCCAATTATAGACTAATAAAAATTTGCCCAGTCAATTTTAGAAAAAGTTACAAACAAATTCAATGGAGGAAAGATAGCTTTTCAACAAATAATATTGGGGTATATCCATAGAAATTAGTTAATCTAAGCCTTATATCTCACACAACTATCATCTAAAAATGCACCTAAAAATTAAATATAAAGTGCAAAACCAGGAAACATTAGGAGCATAACACAGGAAAAAATCTCTAGAACTGAAAGCAAAATAAAGAGTTTTTAGTCCTAATACAAAAGCATGATCCATTAAAACAGAAGTTGTTATTTAGAGTTTTATCAAAATTAAAATCTTTTGTTCAGTAAAAGAACTATTTAAGAGAATACAAATGATCATCTGCATAACAGGGGAAAATATTTGCAAACCATATATCTGACATACTCAAAACTCAAATATAAAAAAAACTAATGTACAATTAGAACATGTGTGAAAAGTATGAAGAAATATTTTATTGAAGCAGATACACATATGACAACTAAGCATATTAAGTGATGTTCAATATCTTTAGACATCAGAGAGATGCAATATCCCACTTCCCTTTTCTCTTTTGGTTACCACTACTTGTTTTTTAGTCTGGTTTTTTTGTCATCTTCCATATATGTGAAATTATACAGTGCTTATCTTTTTACATTTGATTAATTTTGCATGGCATAACACCTTATAGGTCTATGTTGTTACATGTGACAGGATTTTATCTTTAGTATAGTTGAGTAATATTCCATTATTTCTTTAAATACAACATCTTTTTTGTCCAAGCATCTATTGATGCATAGTTATCTTATTTTCAAATCCTGGTTATTGTGCATAATGCTCCCACATACACTTCCATCTATTGCTTTCATAATCTTCAGAGAGTTGGTATAGCTCAATTAAATGGTTATTTCTTTTCTTGATTGTGTTGAGGCATAGTCACGCTGTCATCTATAATGAATACACTAATTTAAATTCCCACCGGTAGTTCTCTTTTTTCAACATCCTTGCCAAGCACTATTTTTTTGTCTTTGTTAATAGCTATTCTCATAGGTGTGAGGTAAAAGCTTGTTTTGATTTGATTTCCCAGATAATAAGATATGATGAACATGTTTCATTGCAAGGAAATGTAAATTAAAACTACAATGAGGTACCACTACAAATCTCCCAGAAGAGATAAAATGATAGATAGATAGATAGATAGATAGATAGATAGATAGATAGATAGATAGATAGATAGATAGATAGATAGATAGATAGATAGATAGATAGATAGATAGATAGATAGATAGATAGATAGATAGATAGATAGATAGATAGATAGATAGATAGATAATAACAAACACTGGCAAGGATGCAGATTAGCAGGGTCACTCACATGTGAGTTCTAGAATGTAAAATGGCACAGCTACTTCAGCTGATTTTGGGGGCAGGTTCTTATAAAATTAAACATGTAACTACCATATGGCATAACAATTGTTCTCTTGGGCTTTTATTCTAGAAAAATGAATATTTATCTTTCTATAAAAGCCTGTACATGAACATTTATGGCAGTGAAAAACTAGAAACAATTCAGATGTACTTCAGTGGGTTTATAAGCACAAAAACTGTGGTATACCCATACAATAGAACATACTTCAGTAACAAAAAAACAAGGAACTACCAATGCACACTGCAACTTGGCTGAATCGTCAGAGGATTTAACAGTTTAAAAAAGTTAATTCCTAAGGTTATATGTAATATGACACCATTCACATGACATTCTTGAAATGACAAAATTATAAACTATGGTTGCTGAAAATTTGACATGATTTACAAATGGAAAATTAGTCTCAATGTAAAAGACAATAAAAGGAGAATCTTGGAATAAAGCATTTTGTATGTTGAATGGATCCTTATCTACATCTTGATTGTGCAACAGTGCAATAGTGCAATTTTGGGAGAATCTAAATAAGAGTACATGAGACCTCTATCTAGTTCATGTAACAGCAAATGAACCTGCAAATATCTCAAACTGAGAACTGAAACAGTACCATGACCATCAAGAGAAAGGTTATGTATTACCTACATGGAACCCACTGGGTGATTGTGTACAAGTATCTGTTCTTACCAGAATATTTCTTACATATTAAAAAGTTGACAACCAATTGAAAGCACCAATATTTCAGGGATTACAGGCAGAAGATCCTCACAGTGATAAAGCAAGAACAACTTCTTAATGTATCGAAAACAAAAACATCTAAAAGAAGAGACTTTTTTGGTTTGAAAGTGGAATTTAAACTTATTTTGGAAAATAAAAAATACATAATAATTTACATTAAAAGAATGCCTAGCAAACACTCCAAGACTGTCAATTACACAGATTTGTTAAGTAACTGAAAATTAGCTGAGTTTCCAGTCTGGTCACTTCAGAGATAACTGAGGAAAATGAGAAAGAATGAGGTCAGAGCCTGTGACTATGGGAATAAAAACCATCAGCAACCCCAACTCCAAGCAGGAACCATAAAGATCTCTTTGGATGGTCTTCATCCAATCTAATTTTGGTCTCAAGAGGCAGGGTTCATGTTCATGGGCTGGGTTAAAACTTCAAGTATGCCGAAATCACATGTGTACAGAGCACACATATTCTACTCTTCTATCGTAACTCGTGGGTGGCTTTTTGCCCCTCTGTAGTCAAACTCGATGAATTATATATTAAATGATTCACCTCTATTTTTCCATTAACTTCCTAAATCAGGATAATCTAATGTCTGGCCTTTCTAATGTCAATAAAATGGTTCTACCAAATGTGACAGATGGTCTTGTTGCTGAATTCAAAAGATACTTTTCAGTTACTGTGATGTTGTCTTTTATAAGAAGAAAAAAGTGCCATTGTTCTGAGTAAAATATCTACCTTATATACAATTGGCTTTGGTACATAGTTTCTGGCTAATAGTTGCCCCATGCAGTCTAGGTTCCTTGGTGTTGAGATTGATAAAGGTGTCTGTTGTTATGTTAATAGGATGACTTTTGAGAAAGCATCTAATAATAGGACTGGTTGCCTGGAGAATGATCCAAGTCATTAGAGGCTTTCAGGGTGAGGGGAGAGGGAACTAGAAGTTGTATCATTCACCAAAGATCAGTGATTTAATCAACCCTGCCACTGGAATGAAATCTCCATGAAAATGTAAAAATGGTGATTTATACCTTTTCCTATGTGTTTCTCCCATCTGACTGATTCTGAGTTATATCTTTTGATAATATAATCAGTATATGGGTTTCTTGAATTCTGTAAGTCACTCTCATGTATTAGTTACACCTAAAAAGAAAATGATGGAAACTTCTCATTTATAGTCAATAGAACAAAAAGAAGCACAGTAAATAACTACAAGGGGCTTGCGAGTGAAATCGAAAATATGAGGAGAGATTCATGGTGTTAAAGTACAAATCCAGAATTCCAGCAGCAACAGCACATGGGTGATGCAAAGGCAAGAGGCATTTATTTTCTGACTTAAGTCAGGGTACAGCACTGACCTGGATCACTGATGCAGTGGTTATATCAGGGCAAATGAGGACCCCGAGCCCCCACGCGGTTCTCTTTTATCCCTTAGTGAGGGGCTTGGGGATATGCGTACCACATGGGTTGGCTAGCAAGGGGTTTGGGGATATGTATACCATTTGGGTTGGCCAGTGAGGGGCTAAGAGATGAGTCTTATCTGGCTAGTGAGGGGCTTTGCCATATAAGGGTATGTTGCTGGCTGGTGGCCAATGATGCCATATATAATTGGCTTCTGGCTGACATGGTCTTAAGTCCATATAAGGTTGGCTCACTTGCCCCTTTCCATAGAAGTCTAACTTTTTTCCAAAAAAAAAAAAAAATGACTGCTTGATATCCACTAACAAAATGATTATTGTTTGATATTTAACAATGGGACCCTCCAATATATAGCAGGTTTATCAAAAAGCACAGGAAACTGCCTTGGCTTGTAACTGGCTTCTGAGATGGTGTGGTCCAGTGCAAACAAGTTGAATGTTAAATTAAGTAGAAGACAAAGAAACTGAAAGATATATCTTGTTTGTGAAGTGGAAGAACTTCTTAAAACGGCCATCCATGCAATGCAATTCCTGTCAAAGTTTCAGTGACATTCTTCAAAGAAATAATTACAAACATTAAATTTATTTGGAACCACAAATAGCCAAAGCAATCCTGGTAAAACTGGAGTCATAGTATGCTAAGATTTTTATACAGATCTGAACTTAATGACAAAATCAAAATTATTACTGGAGAGATCAGAAAAATATGAAGAAATATAATTGATGTTAAAATTACACTGTGAATGAAAACTTGACTTCAAGTCACATGAGTACATTTTTTATTTAAATTTATTTGGAAACATTTTAAAATTTATAACAAAGAAAGAGCAGTGTATGTTTACATACTATTTCTAACATACTTAGAAAATTCTCTTCTACATATGAAAGTTAATTCTTTATGTAAAACATCAGTTTCTATCAAGTTAAGAAATTAATTTATACAGTAAGCTAATAGAATTTGTACCTTAAGAGATAGACTACCTTAAAATGATTGATAAAACATTATATAAAAAAACTGTTTGATCAAATAATATAACTCTATCATAGAGAGCAATAAAGAATTTCCACCCCAAAAAAACTCATCTTTATTTGTAGTAGCAAGCTCTCTCAGCAGGCCAAAGGGCTTTTTCAAACAGAAGAGTCTTGTCTTGTGGGTTTCTGGGAAATTATAGCCTTCAATAAATGTATCCAAAGGATTTCACTTTCAAGAAAGCTGCTCAATACATAGAACAGCAATCCAAGAAAAATTTGAAACTGCCTCTATTTGAAAATCATATGAAGATTGAACTTTCAAAGTTTGAAGATATACTATTAAAAATAGCTTTACCAACATTATATTGCATTATCATGATCATTCTTTAAGAACTAAGTTAGAAGAAATTGTGCTTCTTTATCATAACTTCATCTCATAATGATGTATTGAAGAGTTTAGGTACTGTCCTGCAACCATACCAGACCAAGCAATTTTATTGCTGATTCTGGCAAATGGAAGACTCTTGGAGCCTTTATAATTTCCAACAGGACTTTAACGCTAAGACAGGGGGCCATGACACAGACAGGCAGGCAAGGAGAGAGAGAGAGACTCTAAGGATAAGAGAGGCAGAACAAATGCTAAACCTTCTAGCCCTCTTTACACTAATAAGTTCCTGTAACCACACAATGGGAGGAAATGCAAAGCTTATCTGTTATTTGCTAACATTTCCAGATTATGAACTGTCTGTTGTGTGGAAGGTAAAAAATAGCCTGGTTTTGACTCATCTTCCATATAGGTATAAAGCTAAATTATTGAATGATAAAATAAAAATATAAGCAAATTAATGATCTGAAAGATTGTATTTCCCAGTTAAAGAACAAATTTGTTATTTTGATTCTCCAGTCACTAAAGCTCTTTGACATGAGACTATACTAATATCATCTCAGGAACATAAGCAGAGCAGGTATTGCTGATTTCACCCTACATATGAAACTAGAACCAAGCTTTCTCATTCAAAATCATATTACCAAGTAAAAAGATATCCTGAACCAAATACATTTGGTAATTTACAACAAATTTATCTTCTATGTTCTATACATAGACAATTCCAATTAGTGGAGGTTGCACATTAGTCACTCATGTGAAACCAAGTCTGTTTAAAAGTTTCTCTGCCTAAATATTTTATTCTTAATGACTTCCCCTTGAGACTTTCAGAAACTCAGAAATAATTATATATAATTGCTAAATTTACCTTTGATTAAATCTAAAGAGAAAATAATAAAATAGGAATATCTCACTAAATCCTATCCATCTCCATTTGACCGTGAGCCCTAATGACCTTTTGATGATTATCTCCTCCAGTTATTACACCAGGTGGTCACATGTCCTACTCATAACTCTGAGAAGGATTCTCTGAGCAGAGGAAACCACCACCCTTTGCACAGGTATGACTTTCAGTTACTTGGTGTTGGCATGTCACTTAGATACTACCAGAAAGGAATTTAAGGTAACTGAATCATTATAGCATATTAAAGTTTTCCTTATTCATCTCATTTCTTCCACTTTCAAAAACAAAAATTAAGGAAGGAAGAAAGGATGGATGGAAGGAAGGAAGGAAGGAAGAATAGAAGGAAGGAGGGTGTAAAGGAGGGAGGGAGGGAAGGAGGGAAAGAGGGAGGGAGGTCACCTTCATATAGGACTTCCTTGTTTTTAATTTTATTAACTAGAATATTTTTCAAATGGGAGTACCAAGCTACTGCTGGGGAACTTATACAAAATATACATATTAGTTATAATTCTTGACCTACTATCAAAATCCCCAGTGAGCAAGTATGGGAATTTTTATTTTTAAGATTCCCTAAAAAGTATTATATACTGAAGTTGAAAAATTTCTGGTCTAGGACTTGAAGACCAATTTGAAACTATTTCTGCCAAAATATTTTGCCCTTTATGAGCTCAGTTTTTGACTTTCAGAAAAATGCTGAATAATACTCTATAGAAATGAATAATAGAAATTGAAAATAAAGAAGGAAAAACAAATATTCCCTTGATAGAGAAAGAAGTAGAAATTCTGACATAAAAAGTGCAATCAAGATAGACATGTATAAAATATATATGCAAAAAATAATCAGGCTAAATATAATGACAAGATGTAAATAAACATGTTCATTGTATATCAAAACCACCTTTCTTTCTAATGACCTCTTCTTTAAGGCAGCATAGTTAATTCTGAAGCAATTCTTCTGGTCTGTTTGGTTCTGTGTTTTTGACAATTATTTTTTCCACAAGTAATTAAGTCAAATATTTTACTCTCATTTCTGTTTTAACAGAAATACTTTGGGGGATTATCTGAACCAAAATAACAGTGAATTAAAAAGTGCATCTATTTTTCTGTGGTAATATCTATTAAAGAGAGGTGCAGGTACTTTGGCCAAAAGGTCTGTATCCAACTGACCCAGCCAGTTTGGATTTTAGAATCATGAATGAATCTGAAATGTAGTTGAGAAACATTAAACCAGTCATCATCATAAAGAGGGACAATGAAACCCAAAAATGTAACTATGATAGAATAAGAGCAACTAAGGCAAAGATTTCCTGGCTTAGGGTCCAGCATTCTTTCTTCCTCACCACTATGCCTTCACTCTGCAGGTCATTAGCTGAAGAAGTAATTCATTGTATCAGCTTCAAATATACAGACCAGATGTAGAAGTGGAAGGCTGTTGTGTAGTATCAGTACAACTATGGGGAAATGCAATTCTGCTCTCTGTGAAAAGGCAGTCAAGCATATGATGGAGAGTGCGGGCAGAACTCCCAGAGCCAGAACACTACCTCTGTGGCACCCTAAATGTTTGACCTCGAATGAGTTACCTAACTGCTCTGTCCCACTGTTTACTTCATCTGTGAAATAGTGGATAATATCCATTTCTTTAAAGAGGGAACAGATCTACACCATAGAGTACTAAGATGCAATACATTCAGAATAGTGCCCAAAACTGTTTATTTAAGTTTGTTAAGTAAATGTGTAGTTTACCCATACACATTCCAGGTAGTTCTCCTTGGTCACACTTGTCTAGGAAAGACTGTTTCCAAGTCTGGTTCTCACATGCTTCAAGACCTTGACTAACTCATAGATAGTGCCTCTTGGGCCTTATTTCTTATTCACTCTCTCTCTCTCAGATTGCCAAAAACTAAGTTGCTTTTAAAGATTTTTATTAATAAGATGAATACTTTACTCACTTGTTTGAATTTGGATTCAGTTAACATTTCCTTAGATCTATCATACATAACTCAAATGTAAATTGAGTTTCTCCATGCTTAAAAATCCCTAAAATAAGAGAGTTGTATTAAATGAAAAGGATAAAATTTCATTAGCTCTTGTCCTTATCTTCTCAAAGATGAACCTCAATAGACACCATGGCCCGTCTCAACATTTTATTCAGTTATACCAGGGAAACCTCAGGTTTCTCACATGTGCCTTTAAACGGCCTAATCAGCTCCAGTTCCCAAAAGGCCACTGTTTTGTTCTTCCGTACTTCTGACAGGGTATTCATCACAAAGCCACATGACATAGGCTACCTCGAAAATGTCAAAACCTGGAGAAGCTCCTATTGTGACTCCCAGAACTGATGGCCCATCTGTTATGCAGCATCTCATGGGCTATTTTCAATGCAGAATCAGTCAACATGGTCCTCTCTCCCATACAGTATCATTAGCTTTAATTTGGGAACCTTTTAAAGAAGTATCTACTTTACACACCATCCTTGAAGTAAGCTTCCTTCCACTTCTCCCTGCAGTCACCTGTATTCAGTGGGCTTGAAAGCCTGGCTAATGAGAAGACAGTTTCTCCACTGAATTTCCCCTGGTACATACTCCACAAAGGCTTTGAAGCAACTTCAGACCAGATTCCTACAGGCCAGAAAGTGTCTTTATCATGTTATATCCTGATAAGCAGATGTTACTTACACCTGGAAAGAAATACCTGCCCTCACCCTTACTACCCTGAGATTCATTTACCATTCACACAGTTTTGGTTGTCTGAAAATTCTATGACAATAATTTCTATTGCTTAAACTTTATCTCCATTGCTTCATTCATGTCCTCCCAATTCTGGTCTTACAATTTTGAAAATCAGTCTTCAGATGATGGGTGAATTTAGTCAGAAACGTAGTTACTCAGGCAATATAAAAATAGGTTAAGATAACATTTCCTGTTTTGTGAAATGTCAAAAGTCCAAAGACAAAAAGTGTTTAACATGACCCCCTCCCTCCCATCTTCCCCTTACCCCCAGTAATGCCTGGCTGAGGAATGAACTTGAAGTCAGGTGACAGTGAGAACTGGCTATCTCTGGAAGTGAAAGCCATGCTTGTCTTACTTCTCATACCTGCTGACACATGGCTTGCTGGACTTGCTGGACACATAGCTTGCTGGAGGGCACCACCATGGGTATCCCCATTAAATTAATTGATACATATATTGATAAAACTAGAAAAATGGAGTTACTTCCTTATTGCTTTAGAATTGTAAATTTCAAGATCAGAATTTGTAGAAGGGGAGGAGTAAGGAAAAACAAAGTTTTTGTGATCTGCGCTAACTGACAGAACTCTCTCCTGAGTCCTGTTTGGATGGGAAAAAAGAAGGGAAGGATGCTATATATGATGAGGACTTAGGAGAAAGAAAGGATGCTGCCATTTTGGGATCAGCCATTTTAAGAATAAGCAATTTTGGAAGAAGAATGTGAGTCCAAGTCACATGAATAAGGCAGCCGTGAGCACCAGCTGATGAACTAATGCCATTAGCATGCATAATCTGAGTGTGTGTGCTGAAGGGAGTCTAAGTAATTTGGAGGTTTGGACTCCATGTTGGAGTTTGTCTTATTTAGTTTGACTCATATGCTTTTGGTGAGGCTGCAAGGAGGCCTAAGATGGACCTGTTATTGATTCCTGTATCTTGGAGATTTTCTTACTGCCTAAAGTTGAGAGAATACCAAAAGAGAAAAGAATAGCATCATACGTTTGACTACATGCTTGGAGAGAGTCTGAACATGGCAAAGAAGGAAAAGAAGGATGTTCTGTGTTTGGAACACATGTTGCTGAACTCAGTTTGACTGAACCTGTGGTGAGGTGACCAGAGACTAAGGGACAATTTGGACAATGGTGGAGTACTGGTTTTTTTCATCTTTACCTTGTAGGGCATATTTAGGTAATCACTTGTTTAGTAATAAATAGTTTGTTCACTTTGTAAGTTTGATCTGGCTTTCAAAGGTCTGGCTTAGGAATCATAGTAAGGTGACTGTGGATTGTAGTGCTTTGAAATATTTTTCCTTCAATATGGGAGAGGTCTTGGGACAGCAGGCAATCTGCAGGTTTTATTTTTTAATCTGGCTCAGGAATGAGAGTGTGGACAAGCAGCAGGCAAGTGGCAGGTATTTGAATAACAAAGGTAACTTGTCTGTGATAGCTTAAGAATTAATAAAGGCTTTTGCCTGGCTTGAAATAGGTTAAGGGTTGAGTCTGCTTTAGAGAAAGTAGTCTAAAAGAAAGCTTACCCCTTTCCCAGCAACAGGGCCATCAAGGGGACTACCTAATATTTACTGTTTCCTCCCAAGGAATTACAGGACCATCCTACTCAGTAGGCATTGGTGAGTTTGGAAGACACTCTTGAGCTTTTGAGCTTTCAGCCTAGTTCTTACGAAGTGGGTAAGTGAATGATTACATAAACCCAAGTAGCTAGTGTTTTTAGTGTAATAAGTATCACTTTATCCCCAGTCCAAAAGGCAAGGGTTCTAAGTGCTTGTTCCATGCTTCTAATCTGAGGTTGTTAACAGTAACTTCATGGCAACTTGGCTCAATTCATGATCTGATGGAGACTAGTGAAAACTCATTATTTTGAGAATCTAAGGCTTAGTTGATTTCAGAACTGTGAACCCCTTCATACACAGCATAATAATAGCTAGTCCATGAATGACTGTAGCACCCTGAGTCATTTCACTCAGTTGGCAATTTGATTATGCTTAAGGTAGGATCATTCAGATGGAAAACTAGTTTTATCTTTAAAAATATTCTATTTAGTGACAATTTTACTTAGAGTCTTTGAGGGATAAATTAAATTGACCATGAAACACAAACATTTGTTGTTGAGATCAATGGTGAGAAGTCTCCCTGGTTTCATTTAGAAGGGTTTGATGATTGTCTTCAAAGTGTTTGGAGGCTCTAGCACAATAAACACTTTGAAGCACAATGCTTTGTCATCCTCCTGCCTTAGGCCTGCTGTTTCTGGCATAGATTAGCAGTGTTTGTCTTTTTTTTCCTTTCTTTCTTTCACAATGGAAGAGTTTCCCCATAATGACTGCCTTTATCCCATGTGAGTAGCAAGCCTTTCAAAAAGCTTAGGCTGTGGTGCTCAACTATGTAGGGACAACTTCATTAATGAAAGGCGTATTAGATGGGATCTTTGTTGCCACATTATAGTATTTGTCTCAGAACACTGTGTCCCCCACAAGTCAGTGATGCAGGCACCACCACCACCATGACAGCAGGAATTACAGCAGCAAATTAACTTTTGCCCTGGGTGGCTTTTTCAGTGTTCTTTTATGACAGTGATTGAATCTTGTCTCAACACTTCCTCTGACTTCTTCCTGAGCAGAAATCAGTTTTTAAAAAAAGATTCTTCACCATTGTTATTCAATAGGTTGGCCTAATATTTTCCCCAAACCATTTTCAGGATTTTAACTGACAAGTTACCTGCAAGCAGAGTGCTTTTTTGGTGTCCCATCACTTCATTTGAAGTCATGGTAGAACTCCTAGGATGACAGGCTCATCTTGAAAGTGAACATCAAGTGGCACAATTGTCTGTTTCTAGGAAGTCTTGAGACTGTGGTTCTTTGCTTGTGGATAAACAATTACCTTCCTTATTTTTCTTACTGTAGAAACTAATTGCATGACAATGAAAGAAAGCCTGAAAGGGTATAATGGAGACCTTCTCATAAATCCTGCCTTTTCTCAGACCAAGAGAAGACTCAAAATTGGATCAATGCAGAAACACTAGAATTCTTTTAAAGGAGCTGGCACTTGACTTGATACAAGTAAAAATGTTTGCAGTGCTCTCTTTTCTTCCCTTTTGTTTGGATAGCTTCAGACAACTGTTTTCTGAGAAAAGTTCAAACCTCTAGATAAAATGAATTTAAATGTTTCCTTTAAATGACTATACAGTCTCTTCATGTCCTATAGATATATATTATGTTAGATGTGTGATAATACATAATCACATTCTACACACAATGCACATGTGTATATATTACATACACTTCAATATACATATATATTTTTCTCTAATTGGTATGTTTTCTTTTAGTAACATATAAATTTCATGACAATGTTACTCATTTGTAATTCCATGGGATTTTTACTTAGTAGCTAATATGTATTCATTGTTATACTGGCAGGAAATGAAGACTAACTCATGTACTTGTATGAACACACACTTGTGTGTGCATACACACACATGCACACAACACTGGGCATAAAAAATAAAATACTCTGGATAAAAAAATTTCCCCTAGGGAATCTATAAAAGATAAAACAAATGAATAAATCTAAAGTAAAACTAGCAATTGTCATTTTCATATTAAGAATTAAAACTTTCCTACTTAAAACAATAAAAAAGGTTTCGCATGGATTTACATGGACTTGATATTTCACTTGCATGTAAGTAGACATGAACTATCTCCATGAGTCCAAGGTGTCTGTGATAAGAATTTAGAAGTGTCTCCGCACCCAAGCCTCATCTTCACTCCCACTTTTCCTCCTAGTACACAAGGGAACTAACAAAAAAATGGACATGTAGAAAATTAAGAGAAAGTTAACTTTAGACTTGAATAGAGACCTGACATTCAATCCTAGTTATAATTAATGTTACTTTATACCTTAGACTCAACTATAAAGGTAGGGATAACAACATCTGCTCTTTAGGGTGATGAAGAACAAAGAATGTATGGGACATGCTTGATTCACACAGTCATCTGGGCACATATAGTATTTTCTCCACATAACTTTGAGGTTGAGCATAAATACTAGAGAAAAACCACCAGAAGAAAAGTTTGAACAATAAATTCATTCTTGCCTGTTATTTCTGTGATTTCAAATACACTTTTAGTCTCAATACTTTTTCCTGTGCCTCTAGTTCTCTAGCTATAACTGCTCTGTGCAGTTTCAGACTTCCAGTCAGGAAGAAAAAGAAGAAGAAAGAAAAGATGAAATGAAGAAGGTGGGAGAGGGGAGAAGGGAATGTGTCTTCTTTTACGTTAATTGCCACTAGAGTTTGAGAAATTGGAAACTAACAAGATGAATAAAATATAATTAACATTGGTTCAAACCCACTACAAACCTTGACAGTGGTAATATGCTTTTTCATTTTTAGTGCTCTCATTGAAGCTTTGTCTCCCTCTCTCTCAGTCTCTTTCTCATATTCTTTCAGAAAATTAAGAGTAGAAACAATTATCACCCTGTAAAGGATGTAGCAATATGTATGCAAAGTTGATGTTGGAAAACCAGTAAGACATAAAATAAAATAATAAATAAATCCCAAACAGGTTTTTTTTTTTTTTTATTTAACATAAGGCCAAAGAAGCTATCAGGCGTTGCTGAATACTGTCCACTAACTGTACAAAATATTGACTGCATGCCTCGCAAACAACAAAATATCCGCTGGAATGCCATAGAAATAAATAACTTCTGCTATAAACACATGAAAACATATCAAACTGTTATCTCTTTAAACATATTGTAAATAAAAAAATTACCAGTACTTCTACACAATAAATATTAAGAAACCATTGACATAGTTGAAATGCACTCATATAAATTAACAACTTTAATTACATTAGCCAAACAGACATTGGTTAGAAAACTGCATGTAGTATGCAAAAAAAACAAAAACAAACAAAAAAAAAAAAAAAAAAAAAAAAAAAAAAAAAAAAAAAAAAAAAAAAAAA
>PVHY01016167.1:0-14531 GCA_004024945.1 Uropsilus gracilis | reverse complement strand
AACACATACATTGTCCACCCCAAACCTCTGCCCACATCTACAAGTTTCATTTATTGTGTAGGTTTTCAGGGTGACTAAGTTTTTCTCTTCATTGAAAGGGGAAATTGCCAAAAGGCCCACAGGAAATCATTTTTTATTTTCAAACAAACATGATAATTTGAATCTAAGCTTAATACAACTGAGGCATTTGTGTTCTCTGCTTTTTAGAGTCACTTCTTAAGGACCAATCCCATGGGGGTGCAAATCAATTCACTTGCTCTACTTTAGAGGAGAATGCAGGCACTCTCCCTAAAAATGGTGAGTGGAATCAATCTTAAATAAAGGTGAAACTGGTCTGCAGGGACATGGAAATCCCAATTCAGTATTCTAGAATGTACCTTTCCATTTCCAAATTTACCTTTTACATTTTGAAAAAAGAAAATGTCAATCCAATCTTCAAAATACGTCATTTTTAAAAGATATTTGGGGACAAATACTTTTCAGAGCTTCTAAGATTGGTGTGGATAGATGTTTAAGAGGCTAGAGATTAACCCTAGAGAAAGAGTAGAGATGCCAAGATCAGACAGGGCAACTGTTGTTTCAGGAAAAAGTATACTATGAAGAACTCTTTTGGTCTTAACACTGCTACATGATCAAATGGCTGTTCGCAAGGCTGCCTATCTTCCAAAATTATTAAAGATGGTAGCAATTTATAATTCTATTTCTATTTAATGAAATAAGGTTAAAGTTTATAGAGATATGATAACTTAATCATCTACATGCATTCAAATTAATAAATTAAATCATCCTATTACAATAATATCACATGGAATCTGATTTTGCTCTGCTTCTATTACTATGACCTCACTAATCACACCCCACCTTCCCCAATATGTTGAGGGATTAATAGACTTACAGTGATATCATACATACTTGAGATGAGTGGGGGGCTACAAATAGGTATCAGCTGATATTTTAACCTCTGTTTCCCATAGCCTAGGCTATCTCTGCTGCTACATAGTGAAGAAGGGCTTGGATTCCCATGTTCATCTCAGACATTCCAATATTATTTCCAAATAAGAGGCAATTACAAAGGTCTTCAAAGTTTTTCCAGAAAATTTGTTCAGTTGAACTTCATTATCTATTCTTCTTAAAACTTTCCTCAACTACATCCATCACCTGCATGATTTCCTCATCCACAGTTAAGAGTGAGGAAGTTGGGATCAATTTCACATGTTCTCCCTTCAATTTTAATTCATTCACATCCAACACATGTATCTCTGGCATAAGAAAAGGTAGACCATCAGAATTTATACATGTAATTGCTCAGCAATGACATTAAAGTAATTTGCCTAGTATAATGAATCGGTATCTATTTCCAGAAGAGCTAAGTCACCTTCTATGATGGTTGGCTTCTCACCAATACTTTGTTTTTCTACCATTAAGTTTTTAAGAAAACTCTGAATTGACATAGAGCTGAAAGCTTCAATATTTTACAAAACATTAATGAATGTAATTTCTCCTGATTATTTCACATATTTTTTTCAATTTTTGCAAACTCCAAACAAGTCAGTAAAAACAAGACTATATTTTAAATGCATATAGATGAATATTTAATTGTTCTAGGCAATCTAAATACTATGGGATCAATTAGGAAAAATTTAATTTCAGTACGTACTTTGATATCAATCAGACATCATTTTCCTTTTTACATCTCTATCAGTTTATATAATTTATACATAAAAAGCTTTGGCTGTAAATTAAAATATTGGGGATTTTTACTATTCCCACATCCCTGCCTCCAAATTGTTCCTTTTTCTATACTCTACTCTTAACACCTTCCCCCAATTATTATCTTTTAACTAATGACAGCATTATCTAGCCCAGCTGAACAATATTTCTCATAACCAGGCCTTAATCATTTTTTAAAACCAAAAT
Source organism: Uropsilus gracilis (assembly GCA_004024945.1). NCBI lineage: Eukaryota > Metazoa > Chordata > Mammalia > Eulipotyphla > Talpidae > Uropsilus > Uropsilus gracilis. Next base: position 12,614 of record PVHY01016167.1, on the reverse strand, counting down.
TGCACCAGCTTTTATTCTGGACCAAAGATTAAACTTTTTTCTGAAAAATCTTTTGATTTAAGATTGATTCCAATAGATAACTAGGTGCCCAAATCCCAGAACTTTTGATTAAGTTTCCTGCTTTCCCAGCAGGCAATAACTTGTATGGGAGAAGGGCACAAGAAAGAGAAGGGAATTGGATCCCAGTACATTGAGAGAGGGTCTTAATGACTATCGGAATATTTAGGCTCTCCCCCAGTCAAATTTTTGAAATGTGCCTACCAAATTCAGAGTAAAAGCAAAAACTATAGCCTATCCTTCTTAAAAATACTGTGTTTTGCACACAAACATTCATTGCTTTAAGAACATTTTAAAATGACAGCCTGAAGTGCTTAAAATGCGTATGGACATGATTCGATACATGTATATATACACACAGATATGCATATGCACAAGCAATGTATATATACACATACAAGCATGGAGCGTTACATGAATTTGATTGAACTTGATATCCAACAGTGTACAACTACTGTACATCCAGTATGAAATGTCCTGTTTCATGGATGTAAAAGGAGTCAAAACAAACTTTTCATGTCTTTTAAGTCTGAACAGAAATCCACCCTATTCAACCTTGAATCTCAACCCCTGACTCATTGATGGTGAATGATATCAACCACAGACAGACTGTTTAAAGGCTCACACAAATGTCTTTGGTGTATGTGTCTATTTTTTAAGGTACAAAATAATAATAATAATAATTATAATAATAAAAATAGCTATTTTTGTGTGCTGTAGCAGTTCTTTTATAGCTCACATTAAGTGCAGCTCTTAAACCCTCCCACCCCCACCCAAAGAAAATACTTGTTAAATAAAGATTAGACAGGTCAAACACCATTGTAGTGCAAATAGTAAACAATAAAAAAAAACATTTACAAAATATAGAAATGTTTGGATCCAACAGATGGACAAACATATTCCTTTCAAGTATCTCTCCTTGAAGAAAATAAAAATTAATCAGGTTACTTCCAATACAAAAAAGTCTCTCATTTTGTTCTCTCTCAGGTAAACAGTTTCAAACCTATTAGGTTGCATAGTTCTAAGATCATAAGCACCTTAACGAAATATAACTTGGTATTCTTTTTTCCTTGATCTTTCATTCTTCCCATTCTTGTTCTTAATTTTTATATTGTTTGTTTGTTTGTTTGTTTTGTTTTGCTTTTGGTGCAGAAAAGGAAAGCGTGACCATCTGCACACTATTGTTCTTTTACCAATGTGTGCATGTATGTGGCATGCAGAAATGCCTGTGTGTGTGTGTGTATGCGTGCTATGTGTTGTCTATTTGGTGTGGTGAGAGTGGTATGTGTGTCTGTGGTGTGTGTGTGCAGTGGGGGGTGTAGGTGTGTGTGTGCATGGGGGTGTGGGTACGCACATGGGCTGATATACACAGAGAGAGGGTCCCACAGACATACCTTTATGACCTGGGTAACTGGGTGGGAAAGTGCCTGTAACCGGCCCTTTCAAATTCATGGCTTTCTAGATGCTATTTGGGTTGTGCTAGCTGCATCCTCGCAGACTAGACAGGCTGACTCTGAGGCTCACACTGAAAGCGACTGAAAAGGATAGGACAACACTCCCATCAAGCAACCATCAGTTGACATTATCATCACATTGATTTTGAGAGAAATGAAGGGTTTATGGTTCTCCCTTTCCCTCCCAATTCCCATCTCCTTTGCTGCTCCATCTCTGAGCCCTGGCTAAGGAATGTTTCTACTTCTTCCTTCATCTGTCTCAGGTTTTGTTTTTAGTTTTGTTTTTGTTTGTTTGTTTTGTTTTGTTTTTAATTTCTAATTTTCTGGTTGTTTAATTCAGAAGCCTTAAAAATCTCTTCATTTTGCCACTTTCTTCTCTGGACAGCTCTGTTCCCTTCCCCCCACGGGTACTCTATGAACACCCACACTCCTCTACTATCATGTTCTGAATGTCCTTCTTGATGATGTTCTGCCCATCATCGTAGTACAGCATGGACATGGGTCTCAGTTTGGTCGGCACACAGCATGACTTGAGGTTGGCGAAGGGGCTGTGGCCCCGCATACGGTAGTGGTTGATGACTGTCGAGTGAAAGGAGAGGGAGGACCCCGATGTGCCTGCTATGTGGCTTGGGCACTCACCCTCACAGTAGTTGGCATGGTAGCCAGAAGGAGCGATGATCCAGTCATTCCAGCCGATGTCCTTGAAGCTAACATAGAACTGTTTCTTACAGCAGATGTTGACCCTGCCGTCACACTCCAGGCCGCGCCGCCGCCGCCGGTGCGGGTGGTCTTCCGACTGCCGAGCCTGAAGCATGAGGAAAGGTCTGTGGGATTGCTCCTTCTCCTCGTCTCCCCCGGCACCTCCTTCGCCATCCTTCTTGTCCTTCTTCTTGCCTTCACCCTCCTCTTCTTTCTTCTTCTTCTTGCCCAGCAGTACGAGGCTGGCGCCGGTCTCGTGGCATTGCTCACAGGCAATCCGAATGTCCAGGGAGCTTTTGCCCTGGTCCAGCAACCGCTGGATGCTGCTGGAGACGGGGAAGATGTGCCATGTGCTCTTCCTTGCATCCACCACCTTCTCGGATATCAACAGTTCACTCCTCTCCCCCATGATCCCTACCTCTTCCGCCTCCTCCCCTGCATCTAAGCTGCCCTGAGGGCGCTTCTGCTGCTGAAAGAGATTGATGGTGACTTTGGTCCTGTTTCTGTTGGCCTTGGGGACTTTTAGGAAGAGCCAGACTTCTGCACGCTCTACCACCGACAGGTCACTGCCTTCTTTGGAAATCTCAAAGTGCAGCGTCTTCTTGGCTGTGCCTGAAGAAGAAACACAGCACAAGAGAGAACAGGAGACTTGTTAGTCCTGGCTTGTTCTACTCACTGATTCCAGGCAAGGGTGGTCCCAAGTTACAAACCATCTTGAACTGTGGCCAATAAATTCTGACTCACAGGCTCCATGGATGGGTTTTTCATATTTTGTGAATGATGGAAGGAAAGCAGTTATTTTGTGACATATGAAAATTATATGAAATTCAAACTCTTGGGCCCCAAAGTTAAGGTTTTTAGCCTCAACTGGCTTATTGCTTGCCAGGCTATTTCTACCTGCTTGTGCACTAGGATCAGAGACCAGGATCAGAGACCCTCTATCCTACCCTTCTGAAGCTTAAACTAGCTACTCTCTGACCTTGGCAGAAAAAGTCTGTCACTCTTGCTCCAGAGAGAAGAAGGCCCAGATCTCAGTATGACCAGAGGCCTTAGCGATCTGGGTTGGCTGACTCATGGCTTCATCTCGATTTCACCTTCTATAAAATAAGAATGACATAATAACTTCCAACCTACTACCCCACGGGTTGGGAGGCATCAAATGGGATCACATAAATTAAAACACAGCATAAACTACAGCAAGCTCCAGAAACACTGTTACTCCCACCTATGTCAGCAAGCAGCAGGCCCTGCCTGTCCGAGCCATGGCCTTGTGAGGTAGCCTTCTCATTCCTGTCACCACTTGCTTTACTCCCCCTCTAACTGTGTGGATTGCAGCGACAGCCTTTTGTTTTGCTAGTCTCTCTAGCACGGAGCAATCCACCACCTCAGTTATCCCCTGGACTCTCTCACTCCAGGAAGTAACTCACATTGTTCTTTCTACCCAGGCCACTCCTGTTCCCCACACACCTTCTTTAGTCTGCAGCTCCTGAAACATGTCCTGATTTCTCCACCCCACAGTCCCATGTAAGATGCCCTAGTTCTTACTGCAGTTCTGTTTCTCACTATTACTGTCACCAACCGGTGTTATGCAGAAAGAAGACAGGCGACTACAACAACTGGAGGCATCCTTAAAAGTGAGTTAGACTGGAAGAAGAACTCACCTCCTATCTCAGGAGACCCCCCCCCCATTTTCCCCTTCCTTTTTGAGTGCAGTTTCATGAGCACTAAGCAGAGCCACCCCTACTGACATAGGGGATCCCCACAGCAGCATCATGGTTGGGTTCAGTGACCAGTCAGTTCCTACCTGACTGGAAAGTCAGAACTTCTTCTATTCCCATGTCTTTCTGTATGCACACAAAGTTAACATCACAGCAGGGATCCAAAATAGAATTCTCAAACTAATCAACTATTTTCCTTCCCTTCTCCTTTAACCACATGGTGGCTGGGTGATGAAATACCCTCTTTCCAACACCACTCCTGCGTGTACCTGCTTACAGCTCTCTGGCATGCAGGCGTCCTGTACACAAATCTGAAAACATTCTTAAAGTTTATCTTAGAATTTGCAACTCCCTAGGAGGGTCTCCCTGACTGGATTTCTATAGCTAACGGAAATCCAGCCATACTTATCACTCTCAGTCCTGAGATGTTTACGGTACTATAAATTTTAGGCACAGTTTCAAGTGCTCTGCTGCAGAAGGCAGGCTTTTCTGTGCATTGCACACTGAAGATTCTGTTCTTAATTTAACACACCACACACTGTGATTATGATAGTGGTAAATTCACTGAGGCCAGGGCCAAAAAGGGCTGACACATATAGGTTCTCTGGCATCTTAGTATAAACTTGCTAGGACCCTGACTGAGACCATGGTGATGGTGGCTGTGGCTGTAAGAGAAGTTCCTATGTCTTGACTTCTAATCTCTGGCAGGATTGAAATGAATAATGAACTGGGTTTATGATTAGATCACCAGAGTGGGAACCAGTAAGAGGGGGAAACTATCATTCTTGTGTTTTGGAAGTATGACAACTTTCTTCAAAATGTGAGTCCAGTATTCCCCTTGGCTAAGAATTACTAGGTTTTTGTTGTTGATTTTTAAGAACATTGAAGAGAATATTTGAGGCAGGAGAGTTTAATCCTTTAAACCTAAAATGGTAGTCAGCAGATTTTAAGGTGGTAGGGTCTTTTTGAGCCCAGAGAAAAAAAGATGCAGGAAGCCACCCAAGTCTCCGCTAAGCAGCCTGGAGGAGCAGGCAGACTCCCTCCACTCAGGCACATCCGCCCTGCCCCACAGAGAATGCTAACAAGCTACCTGCTGTTCTCCCTTCTGCCTCTTTGCTGGCCAGCTTCTGAAACCCTAAACTGCACAGGGTGCCACTCTAAAGACAGAGATAGTAGCTGCTAAATTAGAGAAGCCAGAGGGCACAGGGTTGTGTTTTGTTTTTCTAGGAAAGGGTGTGAAACAGGAGAAGCTGCCTGGCTCCCCAGCTGGAGGAGCTCTCTGGGTTTCAGGTAACTCATTCCCACAGGCTGTGCTGGGCTTTTACCCACACTTGACAGGAGGGGCCTAGGTGAGGTGCATGGTCCTTGGGTGAAGAGAGTCTCCAAAGACGGTGCTGACCCACACACGCTGGGCTTTCAACGAATCCAGACAGAGATCCAGCCACAGATGCTGGGGGGGAGGGTGGATCAGTCCACAGACCTGGCCAGGGGACAGTACAGGCAAATGGCTTTGGAAGGGTCAGCTCCGGGCTGTGGCCCCCAGCTTCTAGGAACAGCCTAAGGACAGCCCCTCATTTCACAAGAGCAGGTTTTTAAAGCATGATGTAGCCCCACCCCTCCTTCACAGGCAGCTGTACTTGGAAGCAAATGATTTAGTGTTCCTGAGAGAGGATTGTACAAAGAGAGTGCTCATTAGAGGGGGCTCAATCTGTCAGGTGCTGTTATATTAGGATCAGAGAGTCATCATAAAATGACTTTCATCCTGGTCCTGGCTGATAATTAACTGTATGGCATCGCCTGCTTATCTCGGTGCAGCGCGGCACTGATTTATGCATCCATTTAATTATCTAAGCTGAAAGACTCTGTTCCCTGTGCGCGCATCCATTGCTTGCCTGCTACATTTCTCCCCCATATTTCTGACATTTGGATTTTCCCCCTACTAATTGACATGCCTGTCGCCTCCTTCTCCTGGTGTCCATTTCTGGAACTGCTATTTGTATATTGCATGATAATTTATCAAGAAAAAAATAAAACTGAGATCCAATTTCATGAAAATGCTGTTGCCATAATGCTCAGGAGAACAGGGGGAAGAAAGAAATTCAAGTCTTCCTAATGTCTACCTTATATGCAGGTACATTTTAAAAGTTCTATTGTATTCTGACTTAATAAGCAGTGCATATTTTTTTCTTTTACATTTAGCTTTCATTGCAGAAGGGGGGGTGGGGAGAATGAGGCAGCCAGAAACCGAGATGAGATTAATATTTATCAGGGAGGGCTGTAGATTTCAAAACGATATTACAACCATCAAATTTCTTGGGTATGAAAAAAAAAATCTAACTAGTCACTTGATTATATTCCCTTTATCTGTATTTTGCCTGAGATCTGATTGCTATATTCCAGTGATGCTTTCAGGATGCTCTAATCTTAAATCTCTAAAAAAAAAAAAAAAAAAAAAAGGAAGGTTGCCTAAGGCTGAAGTATTTGGATCAATTACTAATCAGTTTCAGATTTGACTTAAAAATCTCCTGCTCTAGAATCCTGAAATGGAAGCCTTCCCATGATGCTCTGTGAGCAGGTACAGCATAGTTTATACAGGTGCACCTTGAGTGCCTACACTATTACCTATCTAACTAGATATAGCGGGTGGCTTTGCTAACCTTTCATTACCTACTCTCTGACAATTTTTTTCATCTTTTGTGCTATTTTTTTCCTTTTCAAGCCCTGTGAGCAAGGCTTGTATCACAGCCTGCTCTGCCTGAGTAATTCACTAAGAAAGTCCCACGCAAACCCATGTGGGTGATAATATTTCATCACTTAAACCTCTATGAGCTTGGTGGACATACACCAGGGTGATAGAGCTGAGTACACGAAGATGTGCAGGAGGGTATTCACATCTTTCAGGGACACCTATGAAATGTTTCTCGATGGGAGGGAAGCAACAAGGAAGGACTGTAAAGGCTGCAAGTAAAACCACCTGGAAGCATGTTTGCATTTACTTCCAGATTTGCTTCCAATGTTTTTAACAACTTGGTCAAGGAGACAAGCTGACAAGGGCTGAGCAGCCCCCTCCTCGCTCCCCCACTCTCCCACTCTAGGATGCAAATCGCTCCTCTTCCCAGAGTCCAGCATCTCAGATTTGTGGGCGTATGAACATGAGCGATATACACATGGAGTGCTTGGTTTTCTTTTGTCTTGCTCACCGAGGTCCTACTTAAAGCATGCTGCCCTTTTACATATGGGTAATAATTACATCTCTGATGTTAATGCGGCAAGCCTTGTTGTATATAGAGGATTTATACTCACCATGGTGGAGGTGGGGGGAGGGGAAGTCTTGATGTAAAATGAGACTGTGTCTTTAATTTTCCATTCTTCACTACGGTGCCTAGATGTGATATAATCCTTGATGGGGCATACAGAACTATTTTTAAGACTGGGTGTGTTCTGTGAAGGACTTGCTGTGCAATTGGGCTATTTCCATGGGTTTCTACATAAGGCGATAAATGAGGTCTTACAGGTTAATCCTCCTTTAGCCTACAATAAAGGCTCTGCCTGTAATAACACAGGTTTGGTCAAAAATGACCTTGATTGATTTTTTAGCTTTAATTTTTACCTTGGGATCTGCTATTAGATTGCAAAAATTTAGCCAGATTCCTGCATCTTCCCATTTAAATGGTGATGAAAATGAAGGCTAGACATTTAGGGAGAAAGGGGTTTTAGGTTCTTTTAAAAAAATTCTAAAAGTTAAATCCACAGAATTTTAGGAATTACTTCCAGAGTTCCTGAGAACTAGTACCCTTGATTTCAGAGGTGTGAACCAGCTGAGTATAAAGAATTCTACACTACAGTTTAGAGATCATGCGCAGTGTGTCTTAGGGAAAGAGGGGCCAAGACAAATATGTATTTTCACAAAAAGTGCCTGGGAAGGTATTACTCCCAGTTCTCCAAACATTAAAAATGAATTTCTACCCTGACACCTCCCCCACACCCCTCAAATGCAGTTCTTCACAGGCCCAAACCACCGTATCTCTTTTCACATCTTTTCTCCACCATTTCCTCCACATTTTCAGTTTGGAAACAAACACATTGCTCTAAAATGGCACACCATGTTCCCATAGACATTAAATAAATAGCATTTTTTCCCTCCCTGTTGGAAGTCACTACTCATTTGTCGCTAGTAAAAGCGTTGATCAGGCAGACAAACTAGGCAACAAAAATCAAAGATGGAAGACATTTCTGTAGGAGCCCAGACAGCTGTATCAGGGAGAGACTTGTGAGCAAATCAGTATTGCTGATGACTCATGCTCACATTTCTCTGTTTTGTTTGCTTCTGAAATTTATCATTGCTCTTTCTCTCCCATACAGCTCTGGAGTACTCGCATGTATCACTAGAATGCCTATTCCCTTTCTTCCTGTCTCACTTAATGTATTACAGGTAGTCATGATCCTCCCATCCCATAAATCCTAACTTTTTGGGGAGGATGAGAGGAAGCAAAAGGTAACTGATAATTAGCAAGATTAGGGTGCACAGACTAGGGTTTCCAGTAGGTGAAGTCCCATTTCCCTACATTAGCCAGAAAGGAGCAAAAGTCTTTGGAACGCGCCCTCTTGTGGCCAATCATTTCCTATTATTCTGAGAAGAAAGGGTTTAGCCCCTACAGGCACTCTTCAGTGAAAGGTTTAAATAAACTGGAGTAGAATGGTGGGAGTAAGTCTACCTTGAGCTGGCTTTCTTGGATGGAAGAGAAATAACGACCCAGTCAAGCTTCCAGAGACTCCTATTTAGGAAGTAGATTTCTAAAACCTCTAACCAGTACCATACAGGATGGTAGGTGTGTTGCTTTTAACAATGCTTAGACTGTGTGAGCTTTTTCCATTCTTTGGTGCTTCATTTGTCCTTCTTTCCCTATGCCTATTCTTTTTCCAATATATGCTGTCAATTGCTAACTGAATACTAAAGTCAGCATATACAATAAGCATCATATGGGAGCTCAATGACATACCCTTACTCTATATTGACTGAGCAGCTCCTGTCATGACTTAAATTAAGATCAGGTAAGAAAAACCAATCAAAAAGGCTACTGATATTAGCTTCATTGACAATGACAGTTATAACTGGCATGACTCTCCCCATCCCCTCCCTTCTTCTTTTCCCTTAAAGTCTTAAGGTAAACACAGACGATTCTGTACCAGCCATGCAAAAACTGTTGCGCAGTCTTAGGTGTTAAACATAAAAAAAAGAAAATCATGTTTTTGTTTTAGGAAAAGTTTTAGAGAAACTGAGGGAGATTCCTCACCACTTATCAATAATCCATATCTGCTTTATAATGATGGGATACAATGCACAAAGATTCACAATGGCATCAACTCAATTCAGAGAGCTCCAGGCACTTGAACTTTTGCAGTCTTTCAAGTGATGTGGCCATGTCTTAGCTTTAGTCAACTCTCAAGTAGAATAGAGATAAAAAATGACACATGTGTCTTCAAATTGAGGAATCTTGAGGTTGAAAGGTGCATCTGTGCCATACAGCTGTTGCACTTACTAGTTGGATTCTTTGCTGTACAGAATAGTTTCTAAAGAAAAGAAAGATGAATGCCCTTTCTGTTCCTCCCAAATCTTGACCTTTGACTTTGTTTGATCATTAAAGTTTAATCATTCCAAAAACATTTTCATATATTTACTACAACCATCGCAATGATGGATTTCTTTCCCAGGCTAGCAAAATCAGCAGTAAGACATGCACATGGCATTCTGTTTATATGGTAGCTTGTCCATATAACAATCACTAGATTCGTGAAATTATAGCAATTCATCCTGAAGTTGATGTGCGAAATGAAATGCAGGTGAGAAAAACAAGCAATTATAATACACCTTCTCTAAGAATCCAGCAACTGACCCAAAGTCAAGTTGTAAATTCAACCAGTTTTCCATTGCTAATCTTGAACTTCAGTCAATAGTAAGTCAAATGATTCACCTTTTTAAAAAAGTGCTCCATTTTTTCCAACCAAATACTTAAAAGAGACAATTTAAAATGACAACACTTCATATAACTAACAACAACAACAAAAAAAATCCAGACTGGCACAAAAATGAAGGCCATAAGTAATAAAGTACATAAACGGTCAGGTCCGTCACCGTAAAACTACTTGCTGCCAAGTGAGCACTTTGCTATATCTCAGCTATATTAGAAACAGGGGCAGTCTGCTAGCATCAGGTGTTCAAGTGCTCAAAGCCATAGGTATTCGAAGTCACGTGATGCCAGTGAAGGCAGCTGAGGAACCGCTGCACTGACAGTGACCATGGGTGGCAAGAGATTTGTAAGTACATAAAGGGCATCATCCCTTTGTGTCAGGACAGGGAGTAGACCCCCCTACCTCCATGACATATTTTCTGCATAAGTGTCAGGGTTATAAGCACTTTCTTTTCTACTCTGCCACCAGGAAATGTTGAGAATAATTGAGTGGCAACTTCAAAGCTCCAACCTGACTTTTATCTTCAGTATGTTTCAGAAGATAAAGTCATGATGATCTTGGTCCTTTGGGGAAGCATTAAGAAAGAGATGTAGGGAATGAAACTCCTAAAACCTTCTTAAGAGAAACAAACTTGTGATGAGACAGCTAAATTGCCTAGCCTGAAAGCTTGCAGGGCATCAGGGTTTCTATAGGGGCAAGTTAGGATGCTGGGGTGCTCTGTGATTCCCCCAGAATGATGCCCAGGTCTAACATGGTTTCTTGAAAACAGAAGGTCTGAGTCAACAGGTTTTCAGGATTGGAAATTCTGAGTGTTGCCTTAATTGTTTATACTGCTGCGGAAAACTTTTAAACAAAAATGCTGGGAGTCCCTGCACATACTTTACTAGCCATATGTTCTACCAAACAAAACAATGGCATTCCTTTCAAATGGTTTGGCAAGGAATATAATTCTTTAGCCTGGCATTGCCATGAAAGTAACACGACATTAACACATCTGTGTGCCCAGACGTGCGGGAACTTGTCGGCAGGCACAGGATCTGTGTCATATAACTAAAAATAACTTGCCTCCAGGTCTATGGCCCGCACTTTTGACAGGTACTTCCATTCAGCAACAGGTCATTGTGGTCCTAAGCCAATGATTTGAATCTATTTATTAAAGTTCTTCCTCTTAAGGATTGAGTGAGAGTTCAGTGTAGTATCTGAGAGCACTTTGTCAAGGTTGCATTCCTTGGCAGAGAGCTCTCAGTAACTTTACAGAGAACAAAACTCTTTGTTTTTTGTTTTTTAGTTCAGAGAGCGAAAGTCAGTGTCCCCAAAGTGACTGACTGCTGGTTCATTGCCAACAGTGCCCCAAAGTTGCTCCTTACTGCTTACAGTGTGATGCCTGTGCACTTACAAACAGTTTCTGAAGGTAAAAATGACTGTCATGAATAAATCTGCCCTGCTTCTCTGATGAGAGCCCTGATTGGACTTTTAAAGGGAAGGTTTGTTTTAAGACAATGATTTCATCTGTGCCATTCCACCCCAATTGAGCCTTCCCCACCCCCAATAAAAACTTTGTATGGGGTCCTGAAGCCTCCTTGGCTCTCTCCCCTACCCCAGAACCCCAAAATGTCCTAACTTTCATCAGGGTGCTCATCAGGTTTCTTTAGGCAGGGTGAAGGGACCCCTCTTGAGCAGACTGGCTTCACCAGTGGAGCTTCTGCTTGGAGTGACCAGATGAGTTTAGCGAGTATAAGCCAGCCACCTCCAAGTCAGGACTCCACCAAAATCCCCTTTCTGTGACGCCTCTCCCTCCCTGACCACCTCTTCTCCTTAAGCTACCACGAACTAGTAATTAATGACCTTCCAGGCAGTTTACAGATGGAGGGAAAGAAGTTCCTCCCAGGACTGTCAGAAAATGCATTCCCTCCACCGCACCCCCCAATGCTTGCCAGCACTGACCTGATTCTGCGAATGTGATGATCTCTGAGGTCTGCTCCATAAGTTCATTCATTTCTGCCCTCCTGCCGATGTCATCCTCTATCTCCACATACCCGTTTTCCCCCACTTTGCCCACATGAAGCTTTCTGATAGCGTTCAGAAGCGCCGCCTTGGGCACCGGCTGGGTGACATCGGGTCTCTTCTTCAAGTGCAGCATGTTTAAAATGTGCTTCTTGACGGCCTCCACCATCTCCGGCTGAGGGTTGGGTACATCCTTTGGGAGGGTGGCCAGCGCACAGGATGGGCAATCAGGGGCTGCACTTTGCCCCTCGGATCCTGGGGTCGGGGAACTCCTTACTATAATCCAGCAACTCGCCAACAAAAATCCTCTCAGCCAAAGCAAGGGCATCCTGGCAGCAAAAGTTGTTGTGATTGCCTTTTTTAAAGGCCCTGCTTTTCCGCCCCCCCCTCACGCACAGGTTTTTTTTGGGGGGGGGAGTAGTTTTTTTTTTCCCCTTCTCTTCTTCAGCAAATTCTCTGGAACAAGAACAAAAAGTTTTCTGTGAAGTTTTGTTTGCAGGTTCCCTCTCTGAATGCAGTCAGTGCTGTAGGTTTGTGGCTGTCAGGGAGGAGAGTTCTGACTGTCTCCGAGTAAGAGAAGAGGGAGGAAGGGAGAGAGGGAGGGAGAGAGGGAGGGAGGGAGAGGGTGGGGGGCAGACAGACAGAGACAGAGAGAGGATGGGAGGGAGAGACAGGGGAAGAAGAGAGGGGGGAGAAAAGAGAGGAAGAGAAG
>PVHY01016166.1:15826-34460 GCA_004024945.1 Uropsilus gracilis | reverse complement strand
GAAACAACCCAAATGCTCCTAAACGGGTCTGAAAGTTGTGGTATATTTACATAATGGAATATTATTCATCAATTAAAAAGGACAAATTTGAAGCATGTGATAACATGGATGAATCTAGAAGAAATCATATTAGTGGAAATAAGTTAGAAGGAAAAAGACAGAAACCAGGTGATCTCACTTATAGATGGGATATAGGGGTAACAAACAAAAGGCCAAGATGAAAGGTTAAAACAAGCTGACAAGCAAACTAAAGCATACATCTGGGGGAGCAGATGGGAGAGGTCAGGGTGGGGACAAGCACAAAGGATTAGAATGATGGTCCATGGATCTGATGGTGGGAGAACTCTGGGCAATGATGTAATAGTACAATGATGTAATATATATTACATGTAATATATACATGCAATATTACAATGATGTAATATATATACACACACATATACATATATACATATGTAATCATTTTATTTTTAAAAAAGGTTGTCTACCCTAGGCTCAAGTTGGCCACTTCATTTTCTCTCTAGCATCATTTGCAAATAATCCTTCAACTTCCACTCCTATAGTTTGGAGAGGATATGACATCCTGTGGAATCACTGCTTTCCTGAGCACCAGGTGACCCATGCAGAGAGCGCTGGGCTTAGGATCCAGGTGCTACTGACTGATTCTGACCAGCTTACATCCCCTATCTATAAAGCAAGAGAGCTGGGCTAAGATATGCCAAGAACAGAGATGTTTTAGTTCTCCTCACATCTTCAAAACCTCACTGGTCTAAATTTTCCAAAGGCAGAGGTGTCCTCCCAGAGGTTTACAGTGAATTTCCTAAACTCTCTCGTTAACTAGCTACTTCCTCTATGCCCTATCATCCTGCAGTCTGAAACTAGAATTGCCCCTTTGGTCAGCAAAAGGCGCGGTGCTGGACCCTGTACTGCAGCACATCAAAAAACTTCGTGGCTGACCAGCACTGGCCTTGTTCAGACTAAACACCAAAGGAGTGGATGGACTGACTGCCTCACTGTAAAGTGACTCTTCCCCTTTGCAAGTCAGATATTCTGAAAAACGCTGTTTTGAGGTTCTCATGTTTTTCTACCGTTCCTATGACCTTACCTTCATGGAGATCAGTCCTGCCATCCAGGAGTCCAGCATAGCAATGCCATCCTCCTTTCATTTCTTCCACAAGATCAACTGAGTTCCTGCTTTATCAGCCTTTATCAAGCCTGCTCAGAGTCCCATGGGCTGTATTCTCCTACCCCTGCTGCTTTTAAAACAACACCATATTGCCCGTGGACACTAACCTGTGCTGACTACAGATTTCTTTGCTGTGCTTGGACTCAGATAGTGGCATCACGGTGTTGGCAGAGACTTCACATTTTTGCAGCACAGATTTGCAGATGCACATAAGAGAGCAGGAGCCCACTCCAAGTCTTTGGTGGTGGTTGTTAGGTAGCAGGAGGGCTACTGCCTGCAGAGCTGCCCCTGACCTTCAGCGCCATGCATGGGTTTGCCAGTCAGTGCATAAGGTGATCCACTTACCTCAATACTGTGACTAGTTACCTTACCACACACTGACTTACACAAGCCTGTGACAAGTTTATCAGGGCATCCATCTGTAAATTCAGAATCTCTTCTTCCAGGCCAATCCTTGTGGATGATCAGTGCTGATGCTTGCTTTTTCTCTGTAGTCAGACAATGCCTATTTTCAAGGACAATTTACCTACCTGATATCTTTTCTTTCAACAGACATATTTTGTATCATCGTGAACCCTTAAGATTTCAGGGCATTTGTTAATGTGAAATATTAAAGTCAATTTTATTATCTCTGTAATGTATTTGATTAGTCAACTAATCAAGTAAAAATATCTTGAGGAGTTATGCAATGAACAGCTTATTTCAATAGATTCCAGCCAAAATTTTACTATGACAATGACTTTTATGCAGACCTAATTATTTTCAATTATATAAAAGGTTTAAGGCACCAATGCATTCAAAAGACTTCCAATGTAAAACAAGTTTCATTTTTCTTGACTTTGTGTGAGTAGAGTTTGTTTTTATTTCCATTGAAATTGTTAATAGGGTTTAGCAGAGTTAATAAGAAATGTTTAAGCATGCTGAATATTGACTTTTTGACAAATGTTCTCTTCATTTGAACTGCTAAGACTATATCATTATAAAAAAACAATTTCAATTTCAGCATTTTCATCAGCAGAGATTAGTTTCTTTCCTTTCCTTTCCAAATTATATTGAATCATCTTCATAAAAATATTTTAACAAAAATCATCTCTTCTGCTCTTTGTTCCAACATACTACTAAAAAAAGGCAAAATACATAAAGTTAGGGTAAGAGATTGAATTCTTGTAGACACCAGGAAACTACAGTTTTCCTTGAGAAAAAATGCTTTCTTCCTTTGTTTTACAATAGATAGAATTAAGTTATCATTAGAGTTCCCATTTTTGAGGAATTTCAAAAACTAAATAGCATGCTTTACCTAATAAACCAGCTTCCTTATTAGGAGTATCTTAATTATGAGTTAGTGTCCAGTTAAATGAAAACAGTTGAAAAGGCAAACTGTCACAATTTAGGGACAATATTTTCAAAAAGAAAAAAATAAACAAATAATGATAACTTTTAAATGTCTTAGGTAATGACATTGTCATAACTTATTTTGAAGGCTAAGATAATTGGCTTCTGTAGAAATGATATCATTTGCAAGAATTTCCATAATTCTGATTTAATGAAATTTACAAAAGGATGAAAATGTAATCAATCTATTTTTACCACAGTAAGAAAATTTTTTCTCAATGTTATGGCCCTTCTCCTTTCCTACTGGCTGAAAGTGGATATTATGTAGAGTTCAACAACAGAAACTACCCAAGACTACCTGAACTATAAAATATAAGTTAATATAAATTATACTTGATGCTCTTGATATATCGAGGTAAAATCCCTTCAATAAACAAATATTTTCATCTTAATGCCATTGACCCTGAGGACACATAGCTTGAATGCCACCATTGTAGCTAAGGATAAAGCTCAAATATACTTGTCCACTACTGCTGTGGGAGGAAGATGGTATCTCTTAGAATAATCTTGAAGACGCTGTATGTTTAAGACTTTGTCAGCAGTAATTGCAGTAGAGATGAACTTAACTTCAAGTAACAGATTATGGATGACTTGGAGCTAGCCATATATGAATTCCAATCCTGAAATTCTTACTGATATTTTAGGCTACTTCCTTATCATTCCTAAATTCCTAAATATCTCCCAAGCCAAAAGCAATGGCACCTGTACTGTGCAGCTGTTTGAATCCAGCCCTGCTGTCCTGAGTAAAGGAGCTATTGGGGAAGGCCATTTTGTAAGAGGAGTAGAGCGGCCACTTTGTAAGCCTTCATAAAAGAGCAGTGCATGTGGGCTCACTTTCTTTCATCAGAGCTACTGTTTAACACAATTGACTCACTAGGCAGCAGGCAGTGGGTCTTCACTCCTTTCCTCCAGTAGGGGTAGCTCCTAACTTCAGCAGCAGGAGACCTCTGCCCCCCGGTGTCAGCCCCTATAACTATGGAAGGGGAAATTCAGCTGCTGATCCTGTGCTTGGGCCACCAGCCTCAGTGTAAGTCTGAAGCGTCAACCCTCAAGGAACAAGTAGGAACTTATTTCTATCAGAATCTAAACCAAATACCTGTACCTTGGCTTTTTGGTTGCTTATTGAATAACAAACAATCAATACTAATCTGAGGATGGCAATTTATAACAAATGGGCACAGAAGCAAGAAAGCTGTAAATATCAGTGAATCGATTCAAGAAAATTTCCCAGAATTGAACAAAAGCATCCAGATTACAAACATCTTTTAGCTACCAAATAAACTCATGAAGAAGTCTAGTTTCTGGACAACTATTTGTTTAATTCATATAAATGTAGACCCAAAGGAATAAAGACAAGGTCTGGTAGGTCCCAGTGAGAAGTAGACAGATGGTCTCTGAGGGGCAGTCACACTGACTCTGCTCCATCCACTGTGCTCAATGCTGGCAGTTCCCAAGAGAAGCTCTGAAAGGCCTGAGGGAAACAGATTTTGGACAAAAATTCTATGTTCAGACAAATGTTTGGGATAGCACACCTTCAGAACTATCACTCCTCACACATGCACACAAAATGAGGGGTGGTGAAGGAAAACAGATAAAGTCAGTAATAGAGGCCTCCTATCCAGCCTCGGGAGCGCCACCTAGAGGTGGACCCACAATGTGACCTGTTCAGGTGACAGGTAAAGGAAGTCTTCCAGGCAGAAAGTTGTTAAACCAATTCTTCATAGGAAGCCAAATGCTAAGCATAATATTAGGATAGAGAGATATAGTAGACAAAATAAACAAGAAAAATAAAAACAGAAATTAGAAATCCTGGATGAATTAAAAACCTGCACAAAAAAGAAATTATTTTACATTTAAGTAAACTATATTTGCATAGTTTATTGATTTATTTTAAAAGGAGTGATTTAACTAGATGAGGAGGTTGGTAAATTAAGAGA
This sequence comes from Uropsilus gracilis, assembly GCA_004024945.1. Taxonomy (NCBI): domain Eukaryota; kingdom Metazoa; phylum Chordata; class Mammalia; order Eulipotyphla; family Talpidae; genus Uropsilus; species Uropsilus gracilis. The sequence continues at coordinate 29,945 of PVHY01016166.1, read as the reverse complement.
GGAAGGAGTAAAAAAATGTCTAAAATTGAGTCGCTAGAAAAAAGATAGAAATAATATTTAAGGATCTGAAAGGAACAATAAGAAGAATTAGTTCAGTAGCAAAGGGTGTAAGCTTCCAGTCACAGAAGTCCTGGAGATTGGATGCGTATCAGGGGACTAGAGTGTGTATCTGAAGTTGCTAGAAGAGTATAACTCTCAAGTTCTCAACGTAAGCAAACAAACTGTAACTAGATATGAGGTAAATGTTAATTAGACTTGTTATTGTGATCATTTCACAATAAAAAATCAAGCACTTGTAAAGAATATAATATTCTTTGCTGACCATATCTCTATAAAAAAGGATCATTACATCAATAAAATCAATTAAAAAAAAAATGATTGCCTATAAATAGTCATGCTGGAGAATGGGGAGGAGCATGAGAGCATGCACCTTTGCCAAAAGCTTTCCTATATTATTTGATGTTTTCCCAGATTCATGGGATATTGAAATGTAAAATATTTTAACTTCTCTTCAATTTGTGACAATATTAAGAAAGGGTCCTAAATACCTTTGCTGTATAAACACAGAATATAGGTTTTTCTGGATAGTATGAACTAAATTCGGTAAAATATATAAAATACTGAACTGCGGTTTTTTATTTATGTCATATTTTTGATGTATTAAAATTTATTAAATGTTATATATATATCTTATTACATCTATTTTACTAAACTGGACATATATTTGAATTATACTGAATTGGGTTTCTTGTATACATAGAGACATATATTCAACCCAACATTTAGTGACTGAGAACATTGAAAAAAAAGGCAAGCAGCATTTGAAAAGCAAATGTCACATATAATAAATTAGTGTCTGATGTGACCGTGTCTGGCTTTGCAGGTCACCCCCTGAGACCTACTTAAAAGGAAGAACCCTGTCCTGATTCAAATATTTCATATGTACGCCTTGTAGGCCAACTTGCCCACAGTAGCTCTCATTAAATACTTGCAAGTACTGAGAGCCTACCAGATGAAAATTCTGCCAGGCCATAGGGTTTTCTTTGCGGATGACGTGTTCCGAAGCTCAGGCTGACACAGTCCCATAGCACTTGAGGAAGGGTCTGGGGCTTTCAGAAAAACATGTCCCAGGGAGCAGCGGCTTTTGTTCAGGCTCGAGTGCAGCACATGATTTAGGGTAAAATAATGAGAACATGCTTGAGATCAAGCCTGGGCAAAGGGATTAGGAAATCTAGTGGAATGTTCTTAATGTGCCTTCTGAGGCTGTAACAACACCTCTTGCCAAATCAATAGCTCCTGTTATTGTCTCTTAAGACACAAGATGATTGAGTAACAGGCCACAGATGTAAAAACTTTCTGCTTGGTTTCCATGTGAGGATGTGTTGCCTCCTCTCACAGGGCCCTCACACAGCCACCCCCACTCCCACCTCTGCCCTGGGGGGACACTGAAGTCATGTAGAAGCAGTCAAGATGATCCATGTGTCATTCTATGGGGGTTCTGATTTTATCACCCTCACAGATTCCAGGGCAGGTTGGGGGTAGGATCCAGAAACCCTCAGGCAGCCCTTGTAGGCAGCCCAGAACAAGAGGCCCTTCTTGAGAGGCTTTAAAGTTTTCCATGCATTTTCTTCCGCTCTACATGCTGTTCCAAAAAGACACACATGCCCCCGGTGGGCTCAGGTAAAATCACCCATTGGTTCACGCTTGGCCTGGAATCAAAAAGAGAACTTCTTTCCCCCCTTGGAGCTTCATTTGCAGCTTAATGGGCTCTCTCAATCACATTCTCCCTCACCAGGAAGAATGTGCTCTCCCTGCTTCAATGTCAGCCTGTCCTGTGCATGTGGAAGAACTGGGGTTGAACAGCATGCTCAAAGTAAGTGCTTCTGAGGATGAAGCCTGCCTTTCCTACTTCATGTGAAACAGGGTCACAGATTTTTATCTGTAAGAGTTGGACTTTAAATTGCTGGAGAAAAAGCAATCTATCAAAAGATATTAGAACTCTTCGAAGCTGCTAAAGAGTAGAAATGAATCAGTTCATCCAAGGCAGAGCTACATTTTGGGGAAAGTAAATGGATGCACGGCTCCTTCTGACTGGTGAGACTTACTAATAAGGTTTGCTCCACAAGAGAATTGCTGATGGTTGACTGGAATGTTGTGTCTCCCTGGGGCCATTGTTCAAAAACTTGGTCTCTGCTCCAAGGTGTCACCACATGGTGACAGTTTGATTTGTCCATCTCATCACTTTAAAGATACTGATCACCCTGCGATCTGATCCATGGAGGAAGGAACCATAGTCAGGAAGGATGCCCCATCCATGCCCCCAGATCCCAGCACTGTGTAAACATGGAAGCTCTGCCATTTTCTTTTTTAAAGACCACTGAAGGGACTTTACCTCCCAGATTTTATGCTTGACCTGCAGCAGTAAAAGTGAGTCTCCTTAACTGTTAGGAGCCATGCGTGGGGAAAGAAAAAGAATGAGATAGAGATTGATAACAATCAGAGAGGACCAGCTTGCAGACTGGAGGTTTAGAAGGATATCCAAATCTGCTTTAATGTGGGTTTGAAGACCCTTTTATACCTTGGCAAAGAATGATTACAATGAGGGAATGAGGAAGGGGAAAACCCAGGGTCCCATGATACATGATATATGACAAGAGCATGGAGGTTACAGGGACAGGTCTCTTTTGGTGGAACATTCTTAGGAAGTTAAGGGGTTCTTGTCACAGATAAGAGACTAGCCGGTAACCATCTCTAGTGTTCCAGAGAGAATGAGAAAGATAAAGGTGTTCCTTTATCTATGGCATATCTCTTAATCTATGTCCACACACCACACTTAACTAAAAGCAGTATCAAACTAAAAGCAGTATCAGCTACATTACAGTTCCTGTTAGCCATAAGGGAATATATGAACTATCAATCATTGATGTGATCAAATACAAGTATACCATAGAGTGAAAGTCAGCCATGGAAGTCAAATAAACCTACAGCTTGAAAGAGGCTGGTCGATGTCCTTTGATCATCAAATCCGTGATACTGATGAAAATCAAGGACAAATTGCCATGTGAAATGTTCTAAAACAGAGACAACCCCCTTCCCTTCCAATTAAATACCTAATAATCTGAACACTTGGGAAATGGAAGCTGTCCTGCTTCTGAAGTCTTCACAGATTATGGATTGCCTTACAGTGCCTTCCTGTTACCCCCCATCTTCATAGATCTCACTGCGGAGTCAAGGGTAGTTTGCCTTTTGATCAGAGGGTAGTGATACATGATTCTCAGTCACATATATTTGATGCTTACAATGAAGGAAATAACTTTGCAACAAGTCTCAATTTCTTAACTGAACCCAGTAAATCATCTTTACTCATAAAGTTGCAGTGGTCACCTGGTTAAATTCAATGTTCAGACCAGTCCTGGGAAATTCCCATATCCCATGGAAATTGTTTTGATTACCTCCTCTTCCACTCATGGTGCTACTAAGGTACATTCTCTGAACCTGGACAGAACCTTGGATTCTCCCTTTTTCCATAGTCTGCAAACTTTTTTGAAGCTGCGTGGAGGTCAAGTGTACTTGAATGTGCAAAGATGTGTGCTTTGAAGGTTTTTAATTATAAAAATTAAGTGAATAAATTGACACCATGAATTTGAGAGGTAAAGCATGGATTAGTCAGTACTCAGCTTTAATAGAAAATGTTGACCATGAGAAAATATTTGCTGAATTTTATGTCAGAAATCCAGTCAACATCTACACTTATTTTTTGCCAGTCATCAAATCTATGTACCATGGGAAGGAACATTTCCTCTTTCTTCCTGTGTCCTTCCTGGCAGAGAAGGTGAAATGAGAGGACCCTGACTCTGCTTTTTCACTGACCTCACTGGGGTGAGGTAAGGGATTTACCTCATTGGTATCTTGAGAAGAACAAGCTGCTCTTTGTTCCTTGTTCCAAGCTGCCCACAAGCTCCCATCTCCTTTCTGTGCCATCTCAGCCTTACCCAGAAAGCACTGTCCAGGGGGGAGAGGGCTGCCTCTAATGCTGCCTCTTGGACTATTCAGTCTCACCTCTGTCCTTAGTAATGAAAGTGATATCCTGACAGTCATTTGCTACCTGTTATTTTCCAATGTATTCAGACTTCATGTAGCAGGAAATAATGAAAACATCAGCATTTACTCAACAGTAAAGAACTTTGTTAAATTTTTCCAGCTCCTTTTCCCATTTTTAAAGTACCATAGATCTGTGTGCCAGTCATCTATTGCACAATAACTACCTTAAAACTCAATGGTTTAACATGGTTTGTGTTTCCTCTTTCACTTTCCTTTTTTTCATTCTTTCTTGCTATTTCCCTCCCTACTTTCTGGTAATGTAATTTACTACAGTGTTTTGGTTTCAAGTGTGGCAAACCTTAGCAAACATCCATGCCCCCTTCCCCATCCCCCATCCCCCGCCAGCGCCATGAAATGCCCAGTCAACACCCACCACCAGCCCAAGGTAGACCTCCCTACCCAGCACCTCTTCCTCTGGCCTATCTATTGTCAGAAACTGGGGGTTTGTTTCCCTGCAAAATGATTTGTTTTTATTGATCATGGGATCTTCTAGGCAGTTCTTGCTTAAATTTCTCAGGAGGGTGCAAGCAGGCTGTGTATCTGGGGGACAAGGTTGGCACCCTCTCCATCTCTCCTGCCCTCTCAACAGCTAGGGCTGCCTCACAGAAGACAGGTGGCACATGTACCCATGGTCACATTTGCTGTGAGTGGGATTAATAAGGTCACCCTGCTGGCAGTCTTGGAGTACTTAGTGTTGGTGTTTTTACCCTAACAATGAAAATAGGAATATTTGTTATAAAGAACTTCATTTATTGGAATATTTGCTAATGAGAATTGTGTTTGTTCACTTCCATTTTTAACTGCTTATCACAGGAAGTTGAAATCTCCTTAGCAATCTTATTATTAAATGATGACCATTATTTCATCCAGCACACCATTTTCCTCAATAAGCTTGAAAGATTATCTTTTTTTTTTCTAATTGGAAAACTGAAAGACATTCTTTCTTGTATATGTTATTTTTGAGGTAAAAGTATATAGCTGTCAGTTTAATTATATTGCATAATATAAAATCCATTTCTATCATGGGAGTGAAACTTCAAAATATCCAGTGCTTACATGGCCAGAGGCCATGGTAATAACTGGAATTGAAGATGGTGCAACACTGCCTAGAGGTGGGTTTGCAGAGAAAGAGATCCAACAGACAGGGTGAACTATGAAATCTTGAATGAGCATATAACATCTCCAGAGTCATTTGGGGTAACACCTAATTTTAGTGATTCTAACACTGGAAGTTCTCCCCTAATACCTCATACATTGAACAGGATTTCAGAGTAGACCTCGACTGTTAAAAGGACTGAGAGCGAAGAATCCTCTGGAGCAACTGAGATTTAGGGCTAGTAAACATGGACAAGGCAGGGGTCAGTCGCTGGGACCACGGTGAATGGCAAAAGTGTATCTGTCCCAGCACTGAGCTTGGTAAGTATAGCTAGTGTGTTAGAGAATGCGCCAGGTATTCTAAAGCACTTTATTCTTCACTTAGGTCTTAAAAGAATGTTTCTGATTGATGAAACAGAGATTTGGAAACCCAAACTCCTTCCATCTTCAGACTCTGTCAGTTTCACCTCAAGTATGCCAAGGTTGTCATGCCCTTCTGCACACAGCAGCCAGAGGGGGAAAATGAGTAGAGGGGCAGGAGTGATAAGTTTCTACTGGTCAGGCATGGAAGTGACACATGGGATTCAGTCACACTCCACTGGGCAGGTCTCAGTCCCACTGGGAAATGGAACATCAGCTGCAGTAATGGGGTGTGCAAGGCACTGTAGTGCAGGAGGCCATGAGGATGCTATGGCTGAGTGGAGAGCCAGTTTTGCAGCTTGCAGGAACTGTGACAGGTAAAGGCTGAGGAATGACACTAAGGAGCTGTTGACTTTGATGTTTCATATCTCCTCTTTCTCTCAAGCAAGAAGAGTCCCAGAAACTTTAGCAGGGCTAAATCAGCATGCAGGGTGAGACCCAGTCTGATCATTTCAGAAGAGGGGAAAAACCAGGGAAGGATGTTGTCACTACAGAATCTAATTCTCCTATGAAAGGATATGAATGATAGATGCCCTCAAGCAGGAGCAAGTAGACACTATGAAGAAGCAAATAGCAGAGAATGTAACCCAGAACTGATATTACTGATAACAGTAAAAGTAACTGCTCACAGAGATGAGGCTCTTTCATTTAAAAGTTTAAATTCCTTGAGCGCTGTCTTATGGAAACAATGAAGAGTTTCCATCTGAAAGCTAAATACCTCGTTGATTTTCCTGGTGAGATGCATCACTTGTCGGTGTTTGTTTAGTTTACCTTGACCACTATGTCTGCTTTCACTTTGTGATGAGCAGTCACCATCACTGAAATAAAACATGTACTTTTATTTCATACATACATGAAATAAAACATGTATGCATTCTGTCAGTCCTAAGAGCTAAAGGACAGTTTCCCCAATAATTTTCTCTTTTGTACTTTTAAGGCTATATGCATCTTAATTTTTTGACTTAAATGCTTTTAATTTCTTATCTTTCTGTAATCAAAATGTTCTACATTCACCTGTCACTTGCTTTGAAAAAATAAACTCCCTCTTAGATGGTCAACCCTGTTAGCAGGAGGCACAGTGGGGCCCCGGGAGTGTCACAGTTTCTGTAGCATGACCAAGTGATGGCCTCACATCAGAGCAATGTGGAGGGACACACTCCTGCAGCCCCCCTCAAAGAAACTAATTAACCTGTGAACTGCAGAATTCAGTAACAATATGGAGAAGACATATTCTGTATGAGACCTTCCAAATGCCAGTTGTTTAAACTTTCTCAACCAGCGTTCATCTAATCCATTTCCTCAGGCTTGTAGCTTTGCAGCAATTCATGAGGGAGGAAATGGTTGCTTAATTGCCCAGAAGAATTTCCTAGAGCTGCTTCAGTAGTAAGGACTTGTCTTCCTCTACCCATGATCCATGAATAACAAAACAATTGGAAATGAAAGTCAGGCTGAGCACATTACAGCAGTATCTCTGTAAAGATAAAGCAGAGCCTTGAGTCCATCCTACTTCTTTCCCAAATACTTTAATTTCTACAGCTCAGTTTGAAACTTTCTAATACTTGAGAGTAAAATGTAACCACATTATTTTCTTGACTTCATCATCATGTGCTTTCAGTTAATAGGATGAAATGCCAAGAAATATCCCACTTGCTCTGTTCAACTGTCTCCCATTCAGGCTTGGTGGCAACTTCTTACTATAAAAGGCATATGGATTGAGAGAAGGATATGAGTCTATTCTCCCTCTGTGCCTAGTTGTCATTTTGTTTGTGTCTAAGTTACTCCATTTCTCTGGATTTCATCTAGCAGATGAGGAAGATGGAAAAGCCCAGACTTGCAAGTATTCTGTGATTCTATAATTTTATTTTGTTCTGTTGAAGAGAAAGTTAAGTTTCTAAGTTAAACCTCAAGGCAACATCCAAATGTAGGTTGCCATTTTAAAGTTGTCATTAGATTCCTTTTTCTGAGTCTGACCAAAATTCTTGTAAAGGTCTATTTTCTTCTGAATTATCATTTCGTAACAATGACAGATTTTGACAAAATCTGTCATCTATTTTTTCATGTACATGGAAGCATTTATTCCCCTTGTATAGAAATAACACTGGGAAATTCAGAACAAATATGCAAGTTTTATCATAAACCAGTTAATGTTTATCTCTTGGCACATTTTTTTCTTCTTGTGTGGTAATTTTACATAAGCATGAAGAAAACTTTGCAAATTTTAAAAGTGTCGTACAGTATTCTGTTTTATTGACTGCATTAGCATCCTATAATACAGACCAAGTCAACAGGTGAAAAGAAGACAAGAAGACCTGCTATTGTTTGCCATTTTGTTTCCAGACTACTCCTCACCATTTCTAGCAGTGAAAATCCATACTCTTCTTCCAGATAAACCAAAACTTGAGCTCCTAGAAGATTTTATTAGGAATGTTGGTCAAAGAAGTAACCATTTTGTCCAGGGTGAAATGACAAAGGTGAGAATTTGAATTGAAATAAGAAGAAATGAATTTTTGAGTTCATAGAAATGTTTTAATTTATTCCTGAATGAAGTATATTATTTTACCAAGGTATTTTTGTGTATTTTAATAAATATAATACTCCCCCCACCATCCCAGAATGAATATAATTATAATCAATCTCCTATAACATTTGTTTCTGGTGTATGATGAAAAGGTGAGCTGCCTAGCAATGTATGCACATTTTATAATAAGGGACAAGTGTCATTTCTCACTGTGTGCTAGTGAGACCACCTTTCAGATGTTTCATGCTCAAGAACTTCATTCCACATAGCAATGCAATATTGACTACTAGGTGAGGAAAGTTCACCCAAGAGATTTTTTTTTTTTTTTGCAGTTTCAAAGGTATAAGTGATAATAGTAATAGCAGCTATATTTAATAGAAATTTTATTGAAGCACTGAAACTTGAGTTTCCTCCGGAAGTAATAGCTCCTGAGTTCCCAGCACTATAATAGATATTTTATATGGTATTATTTCTGATCTTCACAAAAGCATTCAAGTTATAAATTATTCCCATTTTATAGTTGCTGGAACTGGCACTTGGAATATTTCATTTTCTCAGTGTTCCACAGTTATAAATGATTGAAGCAGAATTTACATTCGGAACTATTTAAATCTAAAATCTTTCAACCTCTGATCAGTGACATCTAAGATGGCAGCTACCAGTCATAGGACTGAGGCCTTGAAATGTGACCTATCCAAAGTGAGATTTTGGATCCTTAGTACTAAAAAATGTAAAATAAACCATTAACCATGGTTTGCATGTGCATCCTTCCCCAAATTCAAATATGGATACCCAGTCCTCCCAGATTTATACACCCTAACACCTAGTTTGGTAGTATTAGGAGGTGGCAGAGGAGTGTCTTTGACGATGATAAAATCATGGGTTAGATTCTAACCTCATGACAGGTATTCATACTTTTATAAAAGAGATCGAACAGAATTTCCCTATCATGCCACATGATAGCACAAGTGTTCCCTCACCTAAGCATGGTAAATATTTGATTTCCAAACACCAGAGCTGTGAGAAGTACATTTCTATTGCTTATAAGCTGCTGTATTATTGTGTTATAGTATAGAGTGCCTTTAATGTATTAATTTCACTGATTACCAATTATATTTTTACTATTGGGTTAAATAAGTATATTACTAAAATTGGTTTCATTTAATTTTCATGCTATCCCTAGGAAATTAAAGATTACAGAATGGTAATTGCTGCTCGTGTTTCATTTTGATGAGTGGCATTGTTCTATTCACCATTACCGTCTATAAAGATCTATAACACAAATCACTTCCTTACCATTATAAATTCATAGGTTTTTGCCAAATCAAAACTAGCTCTTAGAAATTTCTATTTCAATTAAAAAATTTTTTTTCTCAACAACAGCAAACTTTTAATTAACTTAGTAGATCTAGTCAAAACTTTTTAAAGTATCTTTAGGCAAAGATGTAGAATTATTACTCATCAAAGTTCATTTCTAAATATTAAAATTATATATATATGTACATATATATATTCCCATGACCAGTCTGACAAAGCACAGAACCAGCATCTAGCACCAGGAACCCCGTTGATCGCAATCCCTGGGAGATCTGGTACAAACCCTTCAATAATCATGCAAACCAGTACAAGAACCATAGTATCCCAATAGGTAGTGCAATCTAGAAAGAAAACTACACAAAGGAGGGAAACTGAAAATGCCCAAGCAAGCTCTCCAGGAAATAATACCTCATGAAAGGAAAGACAACCCCAGAATCCAATAACAGATATAGAAGAAATGCCTTATTTCTCCAACAAAGATTTCAAATTCAGCATAACAAAAATACAAGTGCTAAATGAGGGGGTAGAAAAATATTTTTCAAATGCATCAATAGGAGTTACATAATTGACTGAATTGAAGAATGAGATTGGATTCCTGAAAAAAAAAAAAAAAAACAAAAAACAGAAAGACATCCTGGATATAATGAGAGCAATAGAAGACCTAAAAACAAACAGGGAAAAACTATGGAAACCAATTGTATGAGATAGGAGAACAAATCAGTACCCTCAAAGATACTGAAATAGAATGGACCAACAAAGAAAAAGAGAACAAAATACAAAGGAAGAAGACCTAAGAAAATCTCAGAGATTTCAGATACCTTGAAAAATGGAAATATTAGAGAAATTTAAATCCCAGAAGGAGAAGAGTTATTGGAACTGAGGAGACAGTTAAGGAAATAATAGAGGAGAACTCCCCAAATCCAGAGAAGGAAAGAAATATGGGCATACAAGAAGCCAGTAGGACACCAATTGACTTCAGTGAAAGGAAAGCAACAGCAAGACACATTATCATAAAGCTTCCAAGAGTCCAAGATAAAGAAAGAAAATTAAGCTATTTAGAGAAAGGACACAGATAACATACAGAGGAAAACCTATTAGGCTGACTTCAGATTTTTCTGAGGTGACAACTTTAACAACTCCAATACAAAAAAATGCCAGGCAAGAATACTCTACCCTGCAAAGATCTCCTACTTTTATGAATGAAAAATAAGAATATTCTCAGACAAGCAAAGTTCTCACAAATTCACCAATACTAAACCTCCACTCCAAGAAATCTTAAAAGAAGCCTTTTGATCAACACCAACAGAAGAATAAACAGGAAGAAAAAAACAAGGAAGTAAACAGAACTTCAAAATGACCAACAAAATGGCAACTTCAGATTCTGAAATATCAGTAATCACTCTAAATGTTAATGGTCAAAACTCATCAATTTAAAAACACAGAGTAGCAGACAGGATCAAAAAACAAACCCAACCTTCTACTGCCTCCAGGAAACACATTAGACCTCTAAAGTTAAGCACAGACTAAAAGTAAAGTGCTAGAAAATAATCCTTCAAGCAAATGACCCCCAAAAGAAAGCAGGGGTAGTTATTCTTACAACAGATAATGCAGATTTCAAACTAAAAAAAAAAAAAGTGACAAAGAACATGGACAAATACTTCTTAGTGATAAAGGGGGCAATACATCAACTACACAAGGACACAAAAACTTTAAAGGAAGAGCAAGACCAAATGAACTTAATACATATCTATAGGACTCCAAAGAAAAAGAATACACTTTTTTTTCAAATGCACATGGATCATTATCCAAAATCAACCATATATTAGGTCACAAGGCAAACAGGATTAAGTACACCTTTTTTCCCTCTAATCATAAAGGCATCAAGCTAGATATTAACAATGGAAAGAAAGCAAGGAGATTGTCCAATATATGAACACTGAACAACATACTACTGAGACTCTACTGGGTAAATGAGGAAATCAAAGAATTAATTAAATTAAATTAAAATTAAATTAACTTAAAAGTTACTTTCAAACAAATGACAAATATGATACAACTTTCCAAAATTTACGGGACTCAGCAAAAGTGATATTAAGAGGACAGTTCATAACAATACAGGCTCATATAAAAAAGCAAGAAACAAACAAAAGAATCCAATCACCCAACTTAATGAACTAGAAAAAGAATAACAAAAATACCCAAAACCTCAGCAGAAGACAAGAAATCATAAAAATCAAAGCAGAAATAATCTATAAATTAAAAAGACAGTCCAGAAGATCAGCAAAGCCAAAAGCTGGTTCTTTGAAAAAAATAAATAAAATTAATAAACCTCTAGCTCACAAAGTAAAGAAGAGAGAATACTCAAATAAGCAGGATCACAAATGAAAGAAGAGAAATCACAACTGCACAGCAGAAATACAAAGGCTAATCAGAGATCCTATGAGCATCTACATGCAAACAAATACACCAAGCTGGATATGATGGACAAATTCTTAGAATTATACAGCCACCTAAAATTGCACAAAGAAGAAACAAAGAACTTAAACAGGCCAATCATAAACAGGGAAATTGAAGCAGTCATCAAAACTTTCCCTAAAAACAAGAACCCAGGACAACATGGTTTCACCAATGAATTCTACCAGACATTCAAAGATGAAATAATGCCTGTACTACTGAAACTCTTCCCAAAAAATTGAAAAAGAATGAAAACTACTAAATATGTTCTATGAAGAAAATGTTGCACTAATGCCAAAACCAAACAGAGATAGCACAAAGAAAGAAAACTATAGACCAATACAATACCCCTAATTAACACACATGCAAAAATTCTAAACAAAATCTTGGCAAATCGAATTCAAAAATGCATAAAAAGGATTATTCACCATGACAAATTGGGACTTATCACAAGGACACATGAATTGGAACTTATCACACGGACACATGGGTGGTTTAACATCTGAAAGTCAATCAACATAATCCATCACACCAATAAGGAGAAAACCAAAAACCACATGATCATATCAATAGACATAGAGAAGAGAAAGTATTCTATAAAGTTCAACACCCATTCATGATAAAAGCCTGGGGAAAATGTGGGATAAAAGGAACATATGTCAACATAATAAAATTCACCTATGACAAATTCACAGCAAATATTATCTTTAATGGGGAAACACTGAAATCATTTCAATTAAGATCTGGAATCAAGCAAGGATGTCTATTCTTACCACTACTTTTCAACATAGTACTAGAAGTTCTAGCTAAGGCAATAAGGCAATAGAAAGATAAAAGGAACACAAATAGGGAATGAACAGATGGGGCTATCATTATATGCAGATGATATGATTCTCTATGTAGAGACCCCCCAAAAAATTCACAGAAAAATTACTTGAAACAACAAACCAGTTCAGTTCAATAAACCAATTGCCAGTTACAAAATCAACATACAGAAATCAATTGCCTTCCTATACACACACACAAAAAAAAAAAAACTAAAAAAAAAGAAAAGAAAAAAAAGACACTCCATTTACCACCGCACCAACAAAAATCAAATACATGGGAATAAACTAATAAACCTAACAAAACATGTGAAAGATCTATAAAAAGAAAACTACACTGTTAAAGAGATATAAGATATAAAGAAATGGAAAGACATTCCCTGCTCATGGATCAGAAGAATAAGCATTATCAGAATGGTCATCTTACCAAAAACAATATACAGATTCAACATAATTTCAGTAAAAATATCAATGACATTCTTTAAAGCAATACAACAAAAATTACTGAGAGTCATAAATTCATACAGAATAATAAAAGACCTAGAATAGTTAAAACCCTCCTGATCAAAACAAGAGAGAATGGAGGAATCCCTTTTCCAGATTTCAAATTATATCACAAAGCCATAGTAATTAAAACAGCATGGTACTGAAACAAAACAGGCTCACAGATAAATGAAACAGAATCAAATGTCCAGAAATAAAACCACACATATATGGATAACTAGTTTTTGACCAAGGGGCAACAAACGTACATTGCAACAAGGACAGTCTATTCAATAAATGGTGCTGGGAAAACTGGATTGCTACATGAAAAATAGTGAATCAGGGGAGGGGAACAGAAAAAAAAGGAATGAATCTAGACTACTCCCTCACACCATGTACAAAAACCACCTCAAAATGGATAAAAGACTTGGATGTAAGACCTGAAACTATAAAGTAATATATTGAGGCAAATATATTTTAACAGAGATAGCACAAAGAAAGAAAACTATAGACCAATACAATACCCCTAATTAACACACATGCAAAAATTCTAAACAAAATCTTGGCAAATCGAATTCAAAAATGCATAAAAAGGATTATTCACCATGACAAATTGGGACTTATCACAAGGACACATGAATTGGAACTTATCACACTTATCACACGGATAAGCAAAGCTTCTCGGGAACCTGTTTCAGGACACATCTTCAGATACCAAAAAAAAAAAAAAAAAAAAAAAAAAAAAAAAAAAAAAAAAAAAAAAAAAAAAAAAAAAAAAAAAAAAAAAAAAAAAAAAAAAAAAAAAAAAAAAAAAAAAAAAAAAAAAAAAAAAAAAAAAAAAAAAAAAAAAAAAAAAAAAAAAAAAAAAAAAAAAAAAAAAAAAAAAAAAAAAAAAAAAAAAAAAAAA
>PVHY01016166.1:0-15726 GCA_004024945.1 Uropsilus gracilis | reverse complement strand
GAAGCAGTTGGGACTACATAAAATTAAAAATCTTCTGGACAGCAAAAGAGACAATAACCAAAACAGAAAGACATCCAACTGAATGGGAAAAAATTATCACTTTTCATATAAGTGATAAGAGTCTAATAGCAAAGATCCACAAAGAAGTTATACAACTTAACAAAAACAAAGCTAAAAACCTGATCAGAAAATGGGGAGAAGAGCTAAAAAGTAATTTCTTCAAAGATGAAACACAAATGGCCAGTAGGCACATGAAAAAAATGCTCAACATCACTAATAATCAGGTAAATGCAAATCAAAACAATGAGATATCATTTTATGCCAGTGAGAGTGGCACATATTAAAAAAATGGGCAACAACAAGTGCTGGTGAGGATGTAAAGAAAAATGAACATTAACACTCCTGGTGGTAATGCAAACTAGTCCAGCCACTATGGAAAGCAGTGTAGAGAACCCTCATATTACTGAGAATGGAACTACCATTTGACACAGGAATTCCTCATCTAGGAATCTATCCAAAGAACACCGAAGCACTAATACAAAAGAACACCTGTACTCGGATATTTATTCAGTACAATTTACAACTGCCAGAATATGGAAACAACACAAATGTCCCCAAACAGATGAATGGATGAAAAAGATGAGGTATATTTACACAGTAGAATATTATTCACCAATTACAACTGACAAATTTGAAGCATTTGTGATGACATGAATGGATCTAAAAGGAATCATATTAGTGGAAATAAGAAAGAAAAAGCCTGAAACTAGGTGGTCTCACCTATGGATTGGATATAGGGAAAACAAACAAAACTCCAAGAGTAAAAAGCCAAAACAAGCTAACAACCAAAGTAAAGCATACAGCTGGAGGGTGGGGGGGAGATGTCAGGGAGGGGAGGAGCATGGAGGATTGGAATGACAGTCCACAGGTAATAAGGTGATGGGAGAGCTCTGGGGGATACAATGATGTAAATATATATATATAATTATTATAAAAAATATATCATCATATGCTTTAGCAGTTCTTCTCCTTGGAACCCAGTCCCAGAATGCAAAAGCTAATTAAATGTGATACACACACTTCTATGTGCATTGTAATCTGATTTACAAAAGTCCAGTTATGGAAACAACTCCAACAACAGGTAAGTCAATTAAAATGTAGTATATATATGTATATGTATATATATATATATATACACACACACACACAACGAAATACTACTCAATTATTAAAAATAATCTCTTGCCATTTGTGGCAGCAGGGATGGAACTGAAGGACTTTATGCAGAGCCAAGTAAATTAGGAGGAAAGAAACAACTATTATTTCACCTCACTCACATGTGTGATATAAAGAAACAAAACAAAGGAACAGAGAAATAAACCAAAACAAATCATAGAAATCTTACTGTAGAATGGAAGCTACCAAATTGGGGAGATTGGAGGACAAAGAAGGAACGGGACCAAATGATCATGGGTGTTTTAATGGTGGGCATGGTGTAGTAACATAATACAGGGTAGGTGTGAATTTGTTCTCCTAAGTCATATCCAGTGTAGTGCTGTGCATGAGTTTGAACCTCCCTGAACTCAAGTCACCTGTAATACGTGGACCATTACCCACTGAGTTGCAAACTTAGAGGAAGGAGCTAGTTCTGGCTATGCAGTTATACCCAGGTTAGAGATGTAATGATGAACTACATCACAGTGTAGGTAAGAGTTCCTCTTGGTCAGTTGTGTAACTTCCAAAGAGCAGCTTATGACTCCTAGGTCTTTGAGCTCTCATCTGGAAAATACAAGTGTTGACATGACCTCTAGCTTTCTGAGCTGCTGAGCCTAGATAGTAGTGATTGATAGAAAATATTTCTTAAGTTTTGCAACAAAATTGTTTTCTTTGTGGTAAAATCCTGCATTAAAGAATGAAAGGTTCAAATGCTTTAAACTCATAGAACTAAAGAGAAAGATGTCTCCATCTAAGGGTCCAGCTTTGATGCGAGAATCCTCTAAGTCACATCTCCCCAAAGCAGATAAACGCACATTCTTTGTACAGGGCCACTTTCATTCACTTCCAATAAGAACCCTAGAAAAAGATTCTTCCAATAGTTATTAAAAATTAACTTCTAGAATATTAAATTTTCCCCTGAGAAAATAGCTCAACTTTCGTGAAAAAAGGGGTCAGATGAAGATTTGGTCTTTCTGAATCCTTTGTTCTCTGTGTGTGATGCTAATTTTGTACCATTCCCCAGTGCAACAGGAATTGAAGAAATAAAGACAGTTTGCTTTTTGGACATGTTAATATAGTCTCTAGGAAGGTGCCTGTCACAAGAGATGGTGATTCACTCCAACATTTGCCACATTAATCTGGATTTTCATCTTCATTTTGCTAATTTTCTTGTCATTGTTGTGGTTCAGTTCCTTTAGTGAATTTAGTAGATTCTCTTCCTGAATGTTTCTATGTGATGTGCCCATTGTTTTATCTTTAAGGAAAAGAGTTTGCCCATTTATTAGTGTTCATTCACTTGCTAATCTGAAATTTTCTCTGGAAAACAATTTTACTCTCTTTATTTTAATTCAGTTCTTTGATTTGCTTCGTGTTTGGCTATTTATAAGTGTTAGAAAGAAATCAACATAGAACTTCTACTGAAGCAGAAATATTAGGACTACTTAAAACTCCTTGTCCTGTTGGCTGCCTGTCAATAATTATTAACAAGAATGCCTGAAGCTATAAATAAGGATAGAAGCCCAGGCCCCCAAAAGACCCAGTAAGCTTCTCATCTGCAATAGAGCTCAATAGTGATGGCTGAAAAGCATATTTATATCTTCTCTAATCATGACAACAATACATGATCTGAGAATTTAATTTGGAGAATATGAAATTTATTGCCAAATTACGTTATAGAAATTTTATACAAATTAAGGCAGTCAGGAGCATTCTACCTAAAAATACTCTTAGAGCATTCTCTCCAACATCAAGAACTATTGTCTTTATGATAGGGTGTGCTCCACCCCACCCCACCCCCATTATCTCCTGTTTAAGAATGCAGATTTCAAGGACAGGTATGCTAAAATGTGAGAATGACCTTAGTTGGAATTTTCCTTCAGGGAGATGCAGGGGAAAAAGAAGTGAATGGTCAAGGTGAAACAGGTTTCCTGGAAGGTGGGAAATCAGGGTATATAAAGGGTGTACAAAGGAAAGGATTTGGAATTTGGATCCAGAGGGGCAATATGGAGATTGGATAGAGAGAGAGATTCAATGGAGGAGAGATGGGAATCGGCCATCTTGTAAAGATGTGAGCCATGTGGCCACTGGGGGCCTGCAACCCTTGGCTGACCCAGACTGGCAGCATGTGTGCTGAATGTAGTTAAGAAGTTTGCAGATTTGAACTCCGTGTTGGAGTTTTTTTGTTGAATTTAACTTGTGTCTGAGAGAAGCCGTGCAAGACAGGCCTGAAAAGAAAGTGAACTTGGCTGGGTCCGGTACCATGGAGTTCATGCTACCTGAAGACACAAGGAGAAGGCAGCACAGAAGACAAGGAGGAACACACCAAAGGAACACCCCAAAGAAAGATGTCTTCAAACACGTGGAGAGGAACTCTGACTGGCTGACATTGGTGAGATGATCAGGACTGAGAGACTGAGGATTTCTGGGCAATCTGGCAAATGACTTTGGACAATGCTGAGAAAGGTTTTGGACAATGTTAAAATAATCTGAGTCTTACATGTTTTCTTTTGTAGTAATTAGAAAATCACTGTTAGAAATAAATTAGTCTGCACTGATAGTCTTGCATTGGTTTGGTATTTTGGCTGAGAAGCCTGGGGATGGTGGAAAGAACCCACAAGTGCAGAGTTTAAACTGTGTTTTTAAGTTTTTCTTTTTAGGTCTGAAAGAGGGAAAGAAAGCAGAGAGAAGCTGATAGCTGATGTTTGCATATCAGTAGTAGGCAGGTACAGTGAAAATGCTAATTAAATGTTTGCAGCCTGCTTCATAGATAGAAGCAGGCAGATAGGTGTATCCAGTTAAAGTTAAAGGTAAATTGCTATTTAACTGCTTGTAGCCTGCTTGGGAGAGAGAAGCAGGCCTGTATGTGTTAAAGTGAAGGTAAAAAGCCCTTCATGGTTGCCCTGTTTCATTTAAACTGCCAATTTTAAAAGATTTTGTGCTTTTCAACGATTATATCTTGGAGAACTTGTGAATTAAAATTTTGTCTAATGTTGACTTCTTTTGTTCATCTCGTAGCGTAGCTTTTTCTAATTCTTCTTTGGGAGGGAAGAGGGGCTGCTTGTTTCGTATGGATTTTTAAGAGGTTTTTCAAATGCTAAAAATCTTTACAAGCTAAAATATAAAAGCAAAGTCCTTTGCCTTCCCAAAGAACTTACTCCCTCATCGTGACCCAGAGCTCCCAGTTCAATAAACCCAGAGGGCATTGAAATAAGTTTGGGTCCTCTGAACTTTGGAGAGAATGCCCTTTTGCCTTCTCCAGACGAAAGTTAATCCAGGGTGCACCCAGGAGGGTAATAAAGAACTGGAAATTTTCTCTTCTGGGATAAGTGATCTCGAGGGGAAGGAAACTGAGCAGTAAAGAAGGAAAAGGTTAATAGACCCTAAGGGATCTACCCCACATTCCAAATCCTCAGTGAGTCACTGTCCAGAAGAGGGAAGCTTTTGTCTTTAGAAATGGGCCAATATATATACATATACAATATTACTCATCAATTAAAAATGACAAATTGGACGATTTTATGATAACATGGATGGACTTAGAAGAATTCATATTACCAGAAACAAGACAAAAAGAAAAAAAAAAAAACAGAAGCCAAATGGTTTCACTACTATATGGGGCATGGGAAAGAAACAAAAATCCATGAAGAAAAGTCAAAACAAGCCAACAACCAAATTGAGGTACACAACTTGGGAGGGGGGGGATCAGGGTAGGAACAGTCAGGGAGGGGGGGTGAACCCCAGAGATCACAGAGATGTGAAATTTATATATAAATAAATATTTTTTTTAAAATGAGCTATTTTTTTAATTATACCAGGAAATTTTCTTGTGACTTTATCAAAAGAGATCATCTGCATTTGTCTCAGTTGTTATGTGTGTTATTTTCCATTTGAGGTTCCAGTGAGGTTAGCAACTGATGCGCTATTAGAGTGACCCCTGAACCCACATTGATTTCCTTTCTCCTCCTTCTCCTAGTTAAGTCATGCCTTGTGGGTGCTATGGATAGACTTTTCTTCCATAGTCAGGCTCTAGAGAAAACACTGCAGATATAGTTTGCATTGATTAAAGATCACACAACTGCCTTAATCACCACCTTTCTCTTTTTATAGTGTGTAAATGATTGTCAGTCTCATCATCTGTACTCAGATCCTGAAACAGATGCTGAAGATTTAGTTGAAAATGATATGTGTCTCTTATAATAACCTGCTATACACTCTCCAAGGACTACTCATATACCTCATCCTACAAACTCAGTACAGGGGAGTTGGTTCTTAAAAGTGTTTGAGGTACATTAAGCAGAATAAATGGAACTTTTCTTAGAGATAACATTTAGCAGTTATTACAGGACCAGCTATGTCTGTTTGGAGAGGGTGTTTGCCTTAAAGACTTTGTTCAGCAAGTTTTCCTTTATTTGATTATGTGATTTATCTGTTTTATTTTACATTGCTATCTACCCTGGGGTTCTCCGTCCACCTTAACACCCCTGAACCATTGAACCATCCTCAGTCTTTTGTGTCCTCCCACTCCTATTTCCCCACCGCCCCCCATCTCATGCCCCATGCTTCAGTTTTGCTGAGAGTAACTTTTAAATTCTTCTGGTTTTTTTTTCCCCTTTATCCCTTATATAAGTGAGACCATCCGGTATTTCTCTTCTTCTTTCTGACTTATTTCTGCTAGCATGATACCTTCTAGCTGCATCCATGTAGCTGAGAATGACAAAAGTTTGTCTTCTTTTATTGATGAATAATATTCTACTGAGTACATATACCACAGCTTTCTGATTCATTTGTCTATTATTGGGCATTATGTGATTTAAAGTGTTCTTATAACCACTCATCTTTAAAAGTTTTACTACCAGCATGTGGCGATCATAGTTTCTTTATTTCTTTTTCCTTTACTCACCTCTTTTTTTTTTTTTTCCAAACTTAGTTTGTAGGAGAAAAATGTGTCTGGTTTTAATGGCTATAGAAAATTTGTGTTTGTTTTGCTTGTTAGACATTCTCTTTTGTCTAAAGGGGGAAGCTAAAACCTAGGCTCAGGAATCATAAATGCATAGGTGTTCCATCCTCAAGCCATTGGCTTGTGTCTTATGTGAGATGAGCAAAGGTATAGAGAGTGGAGGCTGTGCTACTCAGGAAGTAACACTGATAAGGGAATGAATGCAATCAGGGAAAAGAGGGAGGAACATAACCATGTCATGCTTCAGTTGAATTGGAGAAAGACATGCTTGGAAAAATCAAACCAAATTACTGAAGAAAGAAAACTAGGGTCAAATTAGGGTAGGAAATCAAAGAGAACTGCAATGTGATCTATAGTGTTGGGGGCTTTTATAAGGAGAAAATATACCTTTATGAAATATGTCATGAAAAAATATGTTTTACAGCAAAAAAAAGACTAGAAGGAAATAGCATTTAAAAAGAAAAAGAAAATAGGAAGTTTAGACTCCATCTGTATGTGACGGTCTCCCATAGTCATATGAACAATATGAGAACAAAGGTAATCTAAGACTCCATGGATTTAAATTTAAATTAAATTAAAAAGATTAAAAAATTTAAGGACCATCTAATTTCACTATGAAATTGGATGGTAAGAGACTCTATTACTGTTAAAACTCAAAAAAAAATTCTTTTTATAGTTTTACCTAAATGCAGCTTCAAAGATGCAGCACTTTGAATTCTCACTGACTCCCTAGCTTTTGTTATTCAACATTCCCTGCTGCTTGCCAGCAGCTTTTCTGGACTCTCTCTCTCTCCTGGAGGGGGGTGGGGGAAGTGAAGACTCTTACTTGCAGCTTAATCTTCTTTGAGTTCTTTGTCTCCAGCAGTCATTTTACTAAAATTGGAAGCCAAAACAAATTCTTAAACTGTAAAGAATTATTTATTTATAACAAAGTGATTATCTAATTATTTACTACAAAAAAGAAACATAAAATAAAATCCTGATTACCCCAACAATATCCAAAACCCCTCAATTCTTCAGTCCTACTAACCTCACCACTTGTTCAATTAATCAGAGTTCATTAGCATGTGTTTCACACAGAACATCCTTCCTTATTCTTTGGTGTGTTCTAGCTACTAAGCATGTAGTTGAAGGTGTGATGCTGTCTTCTCCTTGCTGTTCTCCTCCAGGTAGTAGAAAGAAACTCAAAAATACAGGAGCCAGCAAAATTTATTTTCTTCTCAGACCCAGCTCATATGGCCTCTCCAGAAACATTTGAATTAAACTTGAAGCTGATAAAGGCTTCAGTACTATTCATTAAAATGATAGAGGGCACCTAGCTCTGGGTGCCATTATCTCTTGCTCTAAAATTACAAATGTTACTAAGAGCGTTTTTAAAAAAAATTAATATAATTTTAATTTATTTATATATAAATTTCACATCTTTGTAATCTCAGGGATTCACCCACTCCCACCCTCCCCACCTTCCCCCACCTTTTCCACCCTGCCCCAAGTTGTGTGCCCCAGTTTTGTGGTTAACTTGTTTTGACTTTTCCTCATGGCTTTTAATTTTTTCCCTGTATCCCATATATTAATGAAACCACTTGATTTCTGTCTTTTTCTTTTTGCGTTGTTTCTGCTAATATGATTTCTTCTAAGTACATATATGTTATCATAAAATCATCAAATTGTCACTTTTAATTGATGAGTAATATTCCACTGTGTATATATACCACATTTTTTTTTCATCCAGTCATTTCTTTGGGGGCATTTAGGTTGCTACCAGTTTGGGTAGGACTTTGATTAGCATACCTTCCTGACAGGACTTCCCACCTCTGGAGTTCTCTTGGCAGGAAATAAGGATATATAAAGAGGGTTGGAACAAAGAAAGGGATGATTGAGCCATTTTGAAAGGAAAGGTGGAGACCAGGCCATGAGGCCATGAGGAGCTTCAAGCTGGGCCTTGGCCCAGCCTGGCAACTCATGGCTCTTAGTAAGCATAAGCTGAGTGTATCTGCTGAAAGCTAAAGAGGTTGGAGATTTGAACTCCATGTTGGAGTGTGCCTTGCTAAGTTTAACAAGTATTTTTGGAGAAACCATGTGTGTTAGGTCTGAGAAAATGAGTTTTTCTGGTTCTAGTATTATAGAGTTTGTTTTTGCTACCTGGAGAAAGACAAGGAGAAGAAGTATGAAAGAGTTGTTGCATGCCAAAGGAAGATATCTTTGAGCATATGGAGATGAACTCTGACTGACTGGATGTTGGTGAGATGATCAGGACTAAGAGAAAGAGGTTTTTTTGTACAATCTGGGGAAAAGACTTTGGACAATGTTGAGAAAGGTTTGGGACAATGTCAAAGTAATCGGAGTTTTATATATATATAAAATATAAATATAAAATAAAAAAATATATATATACTTTTTTGCAGTAATTAGGAAATTACTTTGTTAGAAATAAATTAGTCTACACTCTGAGAGTCTTGTTTTGGCTTGGGATTTAGGTGAGAAGGCTGGGGATGGTGGAAAGAAACTGTGGAAGTTTAATAGAGGGTAAATTGAGGCAAATTAGTGTAAAGTTTAAACTGTGTTTCTAAGGGTTTTTTTTTTTTTTTTTTTTTTCAGTCTGGAGCTGGGAGCTGAGAAGAAGCTCTTGGCTAAATCTATATAACAAAGGTGACTGGTCTGGAAAGGCATTTTACCTACAGGGGGTAACTGCTTAGAGTCTGTCTGGCAAAAACAGATAGTTGAGTTGATTTGAATTTTAGAGTTAAAATGTTCAGTTCAGTTTAAGTCAAAAAGTCTTTTTTCTTATCACTAGGTTTCAAACTCAGTAAGACAAACTCCAACACAGAGTTCAAATCTCCTAACTCCTAAGATTCCTTTAACACACATACAACTAGCCTGGACCAGCCAAAGGCTGCAGACCCTAGGCCTTGGCCACATTGCCAAGCTCACACGGCTCACATCGCCTTCTTCCAAAACCCCTGATCAAAATGACTGATCCCAAAATGGCTCCATGTTGTTCTTTGTTTCCAACCAATATTTATACCCTTCCTTCCCATCAAGTCTTACAGCTAAGAGGCCTCTGGAGGAAGTAAGATCAAACCAGCTTTTTTTGAAATTTGCAAATCTATAGCAACAGGAAAGTAGCTCCTTATCAAATGTATGTAATCAACTATGTTAATGGAACCCAAGGGGGTAGATGCGCCCTGCGTCAACTACATACTAGATTCTGCAGCAATTTTGATCCAAACACATTTTTTAAATGAATTGCTTTTTTACACAGAGAACCCAGTGCCTACCAAGTCAGTCACTGATAGATCAAGCACACTTCATTGATATTCCAGTCAGAATCTGCTGTTAATCCTTGAAGATAGGATAGATCTTTCCCTTACAATTAATACATGCTTCCTAGAATATTGGTGGAATTTTAATTAATTTCTCAAGGTCTACACATACTTTTTCAGACCATAAGTCATAGAGGGCACACATACTTTTGCTGTCTTTATCTTTTAAAATAATTGATTGCTTTTAGATTATCAATAAAGACAGCTTTGTGATTTTAGTTTGAGATTATTCTTAAATGATGGGCCTGGACATTTTAGTCTCTGTAAGAAACAATTTGCCATTATCAGAACTGAACTGGACCAAGGTTTTGCCCCTAAAGCTACCTGGGAGTGGGTGAGTGATGTGATTACCAGTATGATAGTTTTGGTGAGATAAAGGTTCATCACTGGTGGGGACAAAAAGGGCTGGGTCCTGAAAGGATCTGAATATTTTAGTCCTAAAACAGTTATTTTTTGGAATTACTTAGGTGTTGCTCTTTAAAACCCATGAGGACATTGAGAGATCACTCTGGTTCCAAGAGGCACACCACACCAGGCAGTCAGCACAGGCTGCTCTTTGTGAGTAACAGACTTAATAGTAAGGACATTTTCATTCTTTACTAGCTCTCTCAAGCAAAGAGGTGGCTGATGCTCGAAACACAGGCAAAGCAAATTTCTGACACCTGTATGTGGGCTCCCTACTCACCCAAGTTGTCATGAACTAAATTTTATTGCTATTGGGCAAGGGGGGGCAGCATTTTTTTTTACTAAAAACCCTTTCTTGTCATCTTTTCCTAAACCAGAGAAAAAACCTTTAATTCTTTATCTGCTATAGAATGGGTAAAAGTCCTTATCAACTACTAGTTACCTTTGTCATTTAGATATCTACTGCTTGCCTGCTTACCTTAGGGCTTCCCCTAAACTAAAAAAAAAAAAAACAAAAAAAAAACACTTAAAACTGGGTTCTTTGCCAACCACAGCTCTTGCTATAATTTCAAACTCTTAAATTGATTAAACTATTTATTACTAAGTAAACAAGTAAGAAAGTGATTACCTAGATGTGTACTAAAAGATAAGCATGTAAAAACATCCCATTACATGTGCTATAAAATAAACATTAAAAAACCCAGTTACCCCACCATAATGTCCAAACTTGTCTTTTTAGTCTCTGGTCACCTTACCACATGTCCAATTAGAGTTTACAAGCATGTGTTATAAAAAAGCTTCTTTCTTTTTCTCCTTTGACAGCTGTTCCAACTTCCTCCAAATATGTGGTCCAAGACATGATGTTCTTTTCTTTCGGTGTCCTCTCAACTTTACGCAGTAGAAAAACTCTAAATACAGGAACCAGCATAAAGTCCGTTTTCTCAGACCTCACTCACAGCCTCTTCAAAAGTGTCTGAATCAAATTAGATAAGACAAACTCCAACACAAAGTTCAAATCTCCAAACTCTTTAGACTCCTTCAACACACACACACCAACAGCTTATGCATGCTAAGGCCATGAGTTTGCCAGCCTGGGCTGATGGCCACTGCTCCAGACCTCCTCAAGCATACCATTATGTCCAGGGCCACATGTTCCTCCAAATATAGCTGAATCCTATCTTTTTCTTCTAAGCCCTTTTTATAACTTACCTTCCTGTTTTTCCCACTCTTCCAGGAGTGAGTCTTGTCAATCATATCACATCACAAAATACTTGCTTTTCTTTCTCTTCCCCTTCTATCCCTCTGAAAGAAAACTATCAACTATCTTGATGTTTACAGTTCTAAAGCAACAGGGAAGTAATTCCTTTTTCTTAGCTATTATCAATGCATAGCATCAGCTATGTTAATGGCAAGTACTCTCCAACATTATCCATCTAGACATTAAGGAATGCCTAAATCATTTAAATTCCTTGCTTTATTGTAAAACCTTCCCAACTGTGGCAGGGGCAATCAGAGAGACAGAAATTGAGGAAACATGTGGGTATAGGGGAGTTGAAAGAAAAAGCTGGTAGAGCAAAAGTACTATATTATTGTTAGTCTTGAAAAAAGTTTATGACTAGGACAATCCATTTTCCTTTTTACTATACTTTCTTAGAGAGAAAAAATGCAGTTTGAAGACTACAAATTTAAAAGCAGAAGTAGGGGGAAAATGTTGATTTAATTTGTATTTTCTGTTGTTCAAATCAGTGCTTGGGGGTGGCAAAGATTGCTGGTGCAAAGGACATGCTTCTGGGCCCCTCATGCATGTTTAGGCTGGTAATAACCAAACAAGTGTCAGATACATTGCTAATAGGAAAAAAATAAAAAAGAATGTCAATAATAATATGTATACTTCATGCATGCAGAAGATACCCACAAAACTGAGTAACTCACCAGTGTGGTTTCAGGTGCCATTTTAAATAGCTTACCAATAGTAAGAGATGTTGGGGGAAAGGGAAGACAAGTTAGGCAGTTTATCAAGCAAGGAATAGTAACTATAAGTATTCAGATTTAAGGTTTGCTTTCACCATTGAAAGAAACAGGGAGATTTGTTAGGTCTTCCCAATACAGTGAGGGTAAAGCTCTCTCAAAGAGTTTACATATGAATTTCTTTTTCAAAGCAATCTTCATGCAGCCCTCAGAGTGCTTCCCCTGAAATCAACCTTTTATCAAAGGACATATTTTGGGGTGGCAGTTTTTTGCTTCCCTACAAGATCTACATTCTCAAAAATATATAATATAATGGGGGCTGGATCTGATTAAGGAAATCAGGAGATGAAGTTCTTACAGAGTGGCCTATCCCAGACACAATTGAAATGAGCATTCATTAGCTGACCAACGACTACCTGCCTCCCCAACATGAAATCAGGGAAGAAAGAGAAGCCCCATCCTTTGGAGACCAGTGGTTATATAATTATAGACCAGAAACACATTCTCATCCATGGGTAGTTAAAATTTATGGAGGTAGGTGAGATTTCCAAAAATAGGTATAGCAACAGAATATAAGTTAAGTAATCTACTTATCTTACCAGTTGTTCACACTACAAAGGCAAGGAATGTAGCTAGTGTTTAAATTACCCTTTTCCTGGGTTTTATTAGCTTAGGAGAGGCCTTAGAGCTCCTTTCATATACATATGTTAAGTCACTGAGTGAGAGTCATCTGTGTGAGAAAGGGTCTGGCTTGTCGATCACCCCATCCCTTTCAGGAGCATCTGTTTTATGGCCATGTCAGGCCTTCATTGTGCAGATGAAAAACTTGGCCTCAGGTTCCATCTCTCTGAGTCTCATTCTGCCACACTATCCCACTATCACAAGACCCTATCTATCCCTTCCATGAGCATTTGTTTCAAAGCATTCAGAAAGTTAACTCCTGCACCCTCATCAGGCTCAGCAAACTGAAAGACACCAGAACTTTAGGCCTCAGCAGCTTTGGAGGGTAAATGAACACAGTGACAGAAAGCAGAAAAGTTATTCTCACAGACCAGTAATCCCAGTCCTTCAATAAGAGGCAAGGCCATCTGGGAGAGCTCTGAATTTATTTTCTTCCAGAAATGTACCCAAAATGTCTTTTAATTATTTTCTAACTTTCAGAAGGAATAGCATATTTCCCAAGAGGTAAAGATCATTCTTTTGATAAGGCGAATGCTAGTCAATTTCTCAAAGGGATGACTTCTCAGGCAGAGAGGCCAAGAAACTGCAATTCCAGACTTGAATATGTAGTTCTAGTAGCAACTGGAATTCCTACCTCAAACCCCATCATTTTTCTCACAAGAGCCCCAGGATTCTTGCAGGCTGTATGATTGAAGTTAGTAAGCTAATTCTTGAAATGGTAGCCAACCCTTTCCTACCCTGTTTGCTTAAATCAGTGATTCCCAGTAGAGATAGGTCAAAGCAGACAGTATCTAGATAATTTTCAGTAACAAGGCTACTATCTCTCATCTCATTTGTGATCCCCACTACGTGCCATGAAATATGTGTGGCTTTTCATTTATTCTGTAATAAACTCTCCAAATGTGATACTTTGTCCTCTAAACCTCTGTTTCTCAGTCTCTCACATGCATTATAATCAATATGTGAGCTTTCCCAAACAATGACTTGGGAGTTTCCCACTCACTAGGTGTGTGACAAGCCTGGCAATTTGCATTAATAAGTTTCAGGTGATGCTGATAAAGCTTACCTGGGAAGCACACTCTAAGGATCCCTGAATCCTTTCATGGGATTCCACATGAGGGAAAACAAACTTAAGCAGTTGATGACTAGTGGGGGTGACTATTGTACCAAGATGTGAGATGCAAAGCTTAAAAAATATCATCAGATTTTATATATATTGACAATACAGGTGCTATAGGATTAACTAAAATGTAGTATAGGAAAGATTTCTTCCTTTTTGGTGGAGTAGAAGAGTTTCAGTAGATAATTTGTTAGATGGGGTTAACCAAAGATTCTTGGTCAATTCCATGGGATAAATGAGGTTTTATTGAATAGATCTACAATAACAAAAATGATAATAACCTAAGTTCTAAGAATTGGGGAGGAAAGTAGAGAGACTCAGGTGTAACAATGTTAGAAACCTCTGTGCCTGGAGGCAGAGTATGGGCCTGTTGCCACATAAAAGTTCCCTTCAGCCTAAAACTTGAAAAATTTCCCAAGCTGGCATGTTAGGCAATAAATCATTTTGTGAGGGGCTTAGCACAGCCTAAAGACTCTAAGATATCAGATTAATCCAAATTTAATTTTGTCCCTTAGCTATCTTGAGTTTTTATTTTACTTTGTAGCTGACTAACTAGATCTTAGATTCAAATCTAAAGCACTAGTGACTTATAAACATCTTTTACTCAGAAGAGGTAAGCCAGAAAGCATCTGTCTATCAAAACCAAAAGTCTATTTTGCAAGACACGAATCTGCCAGTTCAAGGAACTTCCAACGTGATCTGTGTGTGTGGACCAAGCCAGAAAGTGAACACAAAAAACGTAAACAGACATGCTTGCCTGGAGAGGAAAGGTGTTATTTTTTCCAATTGCTCCTCTTCCCAGCAGGAGAGATGTGAGGCTTGAAATTCAAATGAGTTTTACTGTCTTAAGAAAATAGCAGCACATGACTCCAACCAATGAAAGGCCCATGTTATGAGTGCTTGGGAATACCACAGAAGAGGGATGTGGTACCGCCTGCTTTCAGAGCAATTCTGTAAGATGGTTATTATTTCCTTCTCCCAGACAGGGAATGGAAGCTAATAGCCACCTAATGTCACCTGCAAAGCAGCAGAGCGGTATTTGGAGTCTAATTCTATGAGCCTATAAATTGCATGCTCTCCACTGCCTGAGCCCACGGCTGGCATCTGCCAGAAACTACACCGTTTACTCTGTGAAGCAGGGTTGAAATGTGGGTAAGGGCACAGCTAAAAGACAGAGACTGCAACTCACCTGCTGACCCTGAGCCCGGCTGCCTCTCCCTGCCAAGGTGCTGTGTCCTGTCAGCATTGATGGTCGCTGTGAGTCCCAGGGAACATCTTCAGACCCAATATTCTCCTGACCTTTGGGGCCTGAGCCGCTGTAAAATCGCAGTAAAATATTTCTATTTTATTTTCATCAGAGTAAAATGCAAAATGTGAACAGTTTCTACAAGAATTCTTATAATACGAAACATTACAAGACAACTTTTTTTATTTAAAGCTGGACCTGAAACTATAAAAGCATTCAGGCAAATTTTGAAATTAGGGGATATTGGGAAGGGAAAAAAGGGAAATTGAGGATAGAGAGCAAGAAAGAACTAGACAAGAAACCAAATCTTATTTGGAATACTACTTTCTTCTTTTTATGGAGTCAAAAATTTTATGTAATTTCAGACAAGACAATCTTTACTGGAATAGAAAAGGGTGGTAGTGAAACCATGACCCCAACATGGGCAGTGTCAATTTGTTCATAAAAGTTAGGCATTGCTGCCATTAGGTGTGTCTGAAAAATGCACAGGTTAAAAATGGCCTAAACTGGATAAGGGTACTTCCTTCTTGTACTTTGATGCAAACTTTGAACAACCCTGATGAATATGTACAACTACTACCCTGGGGCTATTGTTCCAAGACCCTGGTGGGAAAGAGAAAATGAATCACTAGGAGGGTGTGTGAGGGGAAATTGGAGCCTCTGGTTTTCAGAAGGGGAAGAGGAGCAAGAAAAAGGATATGAAAAGAAAGGAGCAGAGACTGAGTGACAGACTTTTGGCAAGGGAGGAACACATACATGAATGGTGGGCTGGTAAAGAGGAACCCGACTGGCCAGGCTGGGCAGACGTCCC
>PVHY01016165.1:2500-34361 GCA_004024945.1 Uropsilus gracilis | reverse complement strand
GGTACCACGGACTCAAGCAATCCCCAGCCTCAGCTTCCCAGGTAGCTGGGATTACAGGCGCGTGCCACCATGCCTAGTTAGTTTTTTGGAACTAGGTCTCGCTACATTACCCCTAACGGGACTCGAACAGCGATCCCTGGTACCCACCATGGCTTCCTAGGCTGCCGCTTACAGGCATGTGCCACAATGCCCGTCCAGGGCACCGTTTTCTTTAATCAATAATTTCAGTTGGGGTTGTCACAGCTGCTGAGTAGTAGGGAAATGAGAACTATTGGCATCTTGTGGGCAGAGGCCAGGGATACTAAATACTCTATGACACAAGACATTTGCCACAACAAAGAATTATATAATGAAAAGCTTTAACAGTGACAAGATTGAGAAATATGCTCTAATCCTTTCAGGTGATTCCACAATTTCCTGGAATTCTTTTGAAATGCCTCTGCTGATCCATACTTAGTTTAAAACTCAAGGATGAACCTCTGGACTTGTTCTCTGTATATCTTGCTCCTTTTCAGAACTCTATACTGTAAACTATAGTTACATTATATTTTCTGGACATTCAGGTAATGTAGCAAGTTTCCTGGATCTGCCTGTTTCTGTCTTCCTGCACCATGGTTTGCTAAATGGGTCAGGACAGTAAGTTAAAGAGGTCTTAGGCTCACCTCATTTTTCTCCTGCTTATCAAGATCACTGTCCTTTGTTGCCCAATTTCTAGTGTCTTACAAATTACTGTTTCATGTATTCTGTTCAATTCTTATTGTGTTTCATAGGAAAGTAATCCAATCCATCTTACTCTCTCTTGGCAGTAAACTCATGTCCCATAGTATCTTTTGAAATATATTTTATGTTACCTACTCTAATTTGTTGATTTGCTACTATGCTGTCAAGGATTAGTAACTAAGGAAGTATATAGTATTTTGTAAGTATGTGTGTCCAGAGCACCTGTGTATGCACCTGCATTTGCACAAGATACAATGGATACATAGCACCTGCTATAATTAACTACATTCATTCAACTTCCTCTGCATTGTCCTTTCTGCTCCTGGGTTTTCCTGTGGCTTCTGAATTTTTAAGGTAGTTTACCTACAAGAATTTAAATTTTTAAAAAATAAAATCCCCTTGGCCTAAGAATTCATACACTAGTTGTAGGTTTTATTTGATGATAAATGGCTAAAATAGATGTCCTTTTGGCAGCACTGGCCTTAGGCAAAATTGTCAAGTAGGTGAAGTGTATCTTCAGTGAACTCCCAGAGTTTGCTGCATATCCTCCCCTACTCTAGTATCTTTGCAGTTCTCTCTACTAGTCACAGTGCAAGTTATCAATATTTTTAAAAATTTGTCAGTGACATATCTTAAATTTTTACTGCTCTTCAAATATTTGTATTTTCTTAGAGAATAAAGCATTAGGGCAGATAGAGAAAATTGGTTATAAGTCCTTTAATTGCTAGTAGTTGCTTGTAGCTCTGTGTTGAAGAGGTGACTCAGCAGAAAAGAACAGTGATTGATTAGTGATGTCTGCACACACAAACATGGTAGGTGAGAAATATGCCATCCCTGACCTAATCTAGAAGTGTTCATTCCACTGGAAAATTTCCAAGCACTAGAAATCAAATATGAAAAGACTTTGGGGGACAATTGAAACTCATTAATGACATTAAAATCAGTCCAAATAGTGCTGTTGTATGGTATCACATAACAAGTTGAGATTGCATTTCTAACTATAACAAGAATCCAGTGAAATATCATAAATAGAATGTAATGCCATAGAGGTCTTTTATACTACTCTTTTAGTGTATTGTGACCTTAGAGAGTATTCCTTTTCATTCCCACTTTACCTTTTAGCCACCTTCTTTAGGGCTTATATAGTAACCCATGCAATGAAAGCATTTCCAGACCACTAAACTATTTCTTTCATACTTTACTGTTTTGTGATCTGAAAGAGTCTTTAAGACTACAAATGTTTCACTTATTTCCAAGCTATTTGATACCTATATAAAACAATAGGCATCTTCTTAATTAAAGGTAATTCACCTTTTTCTGTTTCTCTTTCTATAATGTGAAAAAATGAAGTATATATTATTTCCTATGACAAAGAATTTTGAAATTGATAATTATTCTAGAAATATCTTTTCAGACATCTCTTATAAAAGTCAAATTAGGAACAAGCTAAGCACCAAACTGAAGTGCACAACTTTGAGCAGGAGGGAAAGGGAAGGGGAATGGAGGGGAGGGGAGGGGGTTAACCCCCTGGGATTACAATGTTGTGAAACTTATATATAAATAAAATTTTTTTAAAAAATTAAAAAAAATTTTTAAAAAGTCATATTAGGAAAAGAAATTAGCAGAGAGCATATTACATATGAGGCACTTTGTTACCATTTTCACATATACAGACTATTCCAGAAACCATTTGTATCGTCCCCATTACTACATGTTATCTGAAATCTCAAGAGCCTACTAGCCTGTATGTGTCAATGGGATTATAGTGATATTATCACCTACGGATTGCGGATTTGGAAGCTCCACCTGCATAACTGAAGTCCAGAATCCTTATACTCAATCCTGAGGATATCTGGGGGTATCTCTCCATGGCTTGATTAGTCTGCCCATATTCTTCTATTTCATCCTAAAAAGGACTCTTTGCCCACCAGTTCCCCAAGGGGCAACCCCATACTACTATTCTACCAAGGCCCTTTTTAGAACTTCTTTTCTCTGCCTAAAATACCTTTCCAGATGTTTTGACACAAGCTATCCATGTCTATAAATGGTATCAGGTTTCTTCAGTCTTCTGCTGAATGCTGCTGAAGATGCATTACACCCTTGCAGATAGAAAAGGCAATCTTTCTCTTCAACTTTTGAATGGCATTTGGTGCTACAGGTTCTTAACTGTATTGCTTATTCTCCAAGTGCAAAAACAAAATCCCCCACATTTGCTTTATTTTGTTTTGCAGAAGAGTTAACTATTTGTTGTCCAAACCTAGCATCTTTAGGCCTTTAGGAGTACTGGGGTCTTGATAATGTAAGCTTGTTTAATTGAGACCTTCTTGAGCTGGATACACATAGGTTTCCACATTTCAGTTGTGGTACCATGTGCTTTAGTGTCCATTGAAGCCAACAATGATTTGGGGTAGGGTGCACAGCCCATATTGCCTATACCCCTTTTTGTCCACTGTGCTATTCCCAGGGAGTGTTCGGCTCCAGAGGCAAGGGAGGACAGGCAACTTATTTACTTCTCCCACACCATGGTTGCTGTTACCTTGAAGATAGAGGACACTTGAGTTGAAGAAAGTTGTCAGAATACAGTCAGTGGAAGTCAGGATGCTCCAAAACTATAAAATAACCATTATTAAAGACTCCCAGATCACTGAGACATTGTTGTTCAGCCACAGGAATGGAAACTGTGACTTTCCTGACCTGGTTGTAGGCCTGACATTGGCCCCTCACATAATATATCTTGGATCAAGTGAATGCTTTGGAAAGAGTAGTCCAAAGCAGAGGGGACTTTTCCACCAAAATTTTCATATATTCCTGTTTGCTCATAGCTTAGGTAATCAATAGTCCAGTGTAAGTTTGGGACCTGGGAGTTTGGGTTCAACTTGTCACTGATTGTGGAAACTCCATGTTCATTCCATGTTAAAAGAGTTCATTCCATGTTAAAATGAAAATATTTTCTGCAGCCACTTCTCCCCCAATCATGGCATCCCACTATTTAAATGTTACTCAATACACCTCCATGGTAACTACCTTTGCTACCACATCTTGTTCTGCTATGATGTCTATTCCAAAAGCCTTTTGAAAGCAATCCTCTCAGTTTCTGCTTGTAGCCCTCCTCACTTGAGTTGACTAAAGAAGAAAACTCTCATTTAGTCTTCCAATAATGTGTACTCAGTCACAAAACTTCTTCCTTACAGGTCTCCTTTCCCCAGGCAGTTTAACTCATGAAACAAAGGTTTGAGGGAGAAGGATACCAGCCCCCCAAGTCAATTTCATGTTTCCTCTGATGCTAAATCCCAGTTTAACATTGGCTACTATGCCCAAATACTGATCACCAAGGAAAGCAACAAGAAGACTTAGACAACTAGACAAAAATTATGCCACAAGACAGTGAAATTCTGCAGACCTGCCCTCAGCCAGAGCCATACTGATCCATGTCATTACCTTCTACCTCAGAATGCAGGTTGGCTGTTGAGACTCCTTCCGTAACTTTCCCAACTTATCCATAAAACCTCAAAATTTAAGTGAAAGAGTGTGAGGGTGAGATCCCTGCTGCCAGCTTCTTAACTCCTGTCACTGTATACAAGTGTCCAATATTTGACTTCATGGAATTTTATGCAATTTGTAGCATAACCAGATCTGATCTGCTATGAGTTAAGGACAGAGTAGCCTCCACAAGGACAGTACTATTGCTCTCTCAGCAATCATCTCTCTGAGAGAGATGGCAAACTTTCCACTATTTAACTATCATGTCTCATGTGAACATGGTGAGTAGGGTCATGCTGTTTTTCCATGAGGTGCTACATGATTATCAGATTTTGAAGTTTTACAAACTGCGACCAACGTGGACATAACAAACTTTGCTACAGAACAAATGTCCTTCAAGGTTTGTGCTTTCCCATCTAGTTCCTTCCTTTCTGTAGCATAGATTTCTCCTTACACAAAGCTGTACTGATCTGTGTGTGCTGGCACCTGCACAGTAGATATCAGCAGCCAATGAGCTTGATTTCTACATCTAACAGAGAGTAAGAACAAGAAGAAACAGCAGGGAGAATGTCTTACATTCAAAATAAAAATTTTCTGGTTCAATAGAGTTGGAAAAAAATCCACAAGTATATTACATGTTTTTTAAAAATTTGCCTGGTGTCTGTCAGCATTTTGATCACCTTTAAGATATATTGAATGAAAAAATTAAATTGGCGCTCATTTCTGTAGCACAAATACTAAAATTGGAATGATACAGAGAAGATTTGCATGGCCCCTGTGCAAGGATGACATGCAAATTTGTGAAGCGTTCCATGTTTTTGCAATCGCTCTTCTGGGAATCTACCCAAAGGAGACCTCAATGTGGGTACAAAAGGGCGCCTGTGCTCGGATGTTTATTGCAGCACTATTTATAATTGCAAGGACATGGAAACCCAAATGCCCCAGAACAGACGAATGGATGAAAAAGATGTGGTATATATACATAATGGAATATTACACATCAATTAAAAGTGACAAATTTGATGATTTTTTGGTAACATGGATATATGTAGAAGAAATCCTATTGGAAGAAATCCTATTAAGACAGAAACCAAATGGTTTCACTAATATATGGACAACCAAATGAAAGTACAGAACTGGGGGAGGGGACCAACTGGAGTGGCCAGGGAGGGGAGGTGGTGGGTGAACCCAGGGATCACAATGATGTGAAATATATATGGAAATAAATTATTAAAAAATAAAATAATTGACTATATTATGAAACAATATTAATCGTGCACTTTTGATTAGTTCTTTCATATCCTTATGTGGGGAAACTATGTCAATAAATTCTGGATATAGTATATCATTTCTGACTTGAAATAATAATCAAGATCATTGAATGAATGAATGAATTAAATATTTAGATAAAAAATAAAAGTGATTTGCTAGTACAATCAGGATATCTACTGTTCATTTGGTATACACTTTTCTATTTTTATGTAGATGCAATATTGAAAGATTCTTGATTAATGATCCATAATGAGAAGACATATGTATTGAAACTGAAGAAAAATAACAGTTAAATAAAATCAAATAAAGGAACAATAAATAATTAATATACTTGGTAAGATATGTAATGGTATTTCAATTATAAAGCATATATTTATTTTCATATGTTCCATGCAATTAAAAATATTTTGATCAACTAAAGGGTTTTATCATCTGCAATTGCAAATTTACACCACTTTAATTATCTAGATATTTTAAGAACTTTTAATATAATTTTGAAATATACATAGAAAAATCTTTTTCAAGTAATATTTATGTTCCAAATAGTTTTGCTCATTTAGTAAATGATCCCATATAATTTAAAATTATCATCCAAGTTGAAATGGGGCAAAGAAAAATATGTTGTAAATTAAACTAAGGCTTAAGCAGAACAATTAAAGAATATCAGTTGATGCAGGCTTTAGTTTTAGGTGTTGTCTGTTTTGTTAAATTGCATGTACCTTTTAAACTTGGTTACATCTCAGAATATGCTTTCCCCATGTGTAGTTGTTTCAATTTGTTGTTGATGATGATTATATTGTTATTTCACTTAGAGAGTTGCTTTCCTATGTATATTTAATTGGACTCAAATATGAAATGAAGAACCAGTCGCTGGAGAGAATTTATTCCCCTAGCCTGACAGATAGATGACCCACAATTGCAAATTGTGATTTTTCACATTTCTCTCCTAAACTACATATCAGTCACATGAGGAGTTGAACTATCATCCTCCTCACCCTGCTGGATCCTCATCTCAAGACTCTGATGCATTTTTTTTTCCTCAGAAATGTCTCCTTGTTGGAAGATTCGTTGACTAAAGTCTGTATTCCCATATCCTGATAAACATTGTTTGTGACTAAGAACCAAAATCATTTCCTACAAAAGAAAAGATTAAATTGAAATAAACACAAGAGAAAAAAAGATATCAAATGAACTATAGGAATATAGTCTTTAGAGTGAGAGTCAATTTCCTAAGACGAACTCTCTTAAAAAAATTACCAAAGCAGAAAGAAAATACTAAAAAGCTAGGAAATCACAACATATGATGACTGAGAGTTAAGTCTTTTGGAAAATGAGAGACAAAAATGAAAGCTTCACATACAGGTCACTGGTTAAGAGTTTAAGCTACTAGATAAGCACTGAATAGCAATAAGCTACTCTTTTGAAATCCAACTGCAGTATGTCCTGGGGGTTTTGTACAGTACCTATGGTGTAGCGATGTCTCTTCCTCTGGTCAGTTGAGGAACAGCCTCACACAAACAGGAGTACAAAACGGCCACTGAGAATGTAGAATGTAGTGTGAATCTAGAAACTGAAGTAGAACCATCAGTCAATTTTCTTTTCCTCCCTCCTACTCATCTCCTTTTCTTACATGTGACCTGATAAAATATGAGGCTCCTGCTGTTATGCTTACAGAGATGTATTTCAAGTGTGGCTCTCAGGGGGCAGTCTGTAGACTTAGCAACCTCCTTCCCTTTCTCTGCCCAGAATATATTCCTGTGTCTGGCAATTCAGAGTAGGGGAGACATGGTTATTTCCTTTACTGTTGGACCTTACACAAAGATAACAAAGCAACTCTTGTGGTTATTGAAAAGTGAATGACTGTAATATTTAAGTTTTGACTCTTTCCTTTGGCTCTCTCAACCTGTAGTAAAAACAGAGTCCATCCCTTTTTCTTTAGTCCTTATAGTTAAAGTCACGTTTCCGTCAAATCCTCAGTTTCATAACAAGAGCAAAGATAAATAAATATCTTAGATAAACATATTAGTTATGGTGGTCATCTGTGTAACACTTTCAGTACTGCTTGCAGCTCCCACCATGGATCTCTTGCTTAGCAGGAGAACACAGGACTCTCCTTGGGACACTTAATTGTCACAAAGAACAGAGGTGTTGGGTAACCATCCCATCCTCCTCCTTAGTTGTAATGCAACCACTACCCATTGCCAATTTTAGGGGCAACATCAGGCTTTCCAATCTGTGTAGGTTTTTTAATGGTTTTAGCAGTTACACAGATACACCAGGCAGGTCAGTGCCAGGGCAGAGCAGGAGGCAGTTGAGGAGTCCCCCAGTGCTCGCCCCTCTACTGCCTCTCTCCCCCTTTCCCCAGGCCAAATCTCACACTCCCTCTCTGGGTTCTATTTCTGGTGTTCTCTCTTGGTGCTCTCTCGCCTCTCTCTCTCCCAGGCCCAGGTGTGCACACTTACACATGCCGCATACACCTCCTAGACCAAACAATCTTGGGGAAGACACAATACTGCGGGTACTACTATGCAGGCTAATGGAGGAAAAAGCTGGAATAATTCATTTACCTACACAGTCACACCTTGTGTCCAAGGGAAAGGTGACTCTGCCAGGAAGAAGAATGAAATGTTTGCTCTCATGGTCCCCCAAACTTGCCAAAACTCTATCCTGGGCATTCACTGGACTCTAAACTCACCTGCTCCTCTTGACCTTTCCTCTTTCTTCAGGTCAGTGGGGTCTCTGTCAAGGCACAAACGAAAATGCCCATTTTTCCTGCATGTGATGCTTTATCTCTGTCCCAGTTTTTCTAAATTCTCCAAGATTTTAGGGTTGAGGTTTTTTCAAAGACAGAAACTGACTTTCTTTTCTTTGGTCAATGCCCTATCATAACCTCCTCTGAGACAATGAATCTGATCAATAACTCCTTAGAAGGTGGAGTGAGAGCAATTTGGGTGGGAGGGGCGGGGTGTGTGTGTGTGTGTGTGTGTGTGACAAAATAAAAAGACAAGAAACACCAGCTCCTCTTTCAACAATATTACCGCATCACACATTTTCAGGCTGAGCATTTAACACACTAGTAAACAGAGCCTGAGGAGGTGTGCATTCTCAGAGACTTCCAGGTTCCTTTTTATTAGTGAACAGCAATAGAAACACCTGAAACTGTGGACTGAATGAAAGGGAGCCAAATTTATGAAAATAAAAGAGGTTAGAGAGTTTATTCTTTTCCTTAAATCTCTTTTCAGCTCCATAAAAGGAAAAAAGTGGTAATAAATATTTTCTTACTTACATTTTCTAATTTTTTTTAAAGTAAAAAACAACTTTCAAACAATATTGATATGCCCAAAAGAGATGAAATTCATGTGTGGAAAAGCATACAAATTATTCAGTATCATACAAAAATGTATGTGGTAATTTTTAAAGGTATGAATATTTGATCTAATGATCATTATATTTCTTATGAAGTCATTAAGATATTTCATGTGAATAAGCAGTTAATAAGGTCTTTAAAAATTATCTTTCATCATACAACCCATAAAATCTCTGAAATGTTTTATTTCTAAAGTATATGCCAAATATTAGACCATCTTAATTTCAATTTAGCATTTATTAAGATTCTTATGTATACTGTGCATTATCTCATTCAGTCCTTATAAAAATCCAGTAAAAAAAAAGTAAAGTGTTATTATTATTTCCAATTTGCAGGGGGGGAGAAATTTTGAGACTTAGAGTATTTAAGTAATTTGACCCAGTCACCTAGTTAGAAAGCAATGAATCACTATTCAAAGTCAAGTTTTCTGTCTCACTGCTAGTGTACATTCTATCACATAGCTTGTACAATAGCAGCCATTTGGTGATTTTGAGGTTGAGTCTGTAAAAAATTGCAAGTGAAAAAAGAGTCAGTGAAGATTGCTTGATAGAGACCTTTGACAGCTAAAGGAGGAAGAGAATTTGAAAGTACCTCTGGAGAAAAAAGGACCTGAGGAGGTTTTTGTTAAAGATAGCAGTTCTCAAAAGTTAGCACAGCAGGAGGGTCTCAAATGCCAGCACAGGGGAATCACCTGGAGGGCTTGTTAAACAGGATTTCAGGACTCCACCCAGGAATTTCCAAGTTCCTAGGTTTGCGGTGAGGCTCAAGAGTTCACATTTCTAACAAATCCCCAAAGGATGTAGGTGCTGCTCATTTGCAGGGCTCACTTTGAGAAATGCTGCTTTATAAAACAGCGTATATGCATATTTGAAAAACAGAATGAAGTGAATAGATGTAAAGTAATGTACTGCAGATGCTGGGAAAATTATCATCTGAGACTGCAGATGTTGTGAAAGAGTCTAGGAGAGTTTCAGTTATTAGGTCAGTTTTAAAGTGAGAAATAAGGCCCACCCATCTGAAAAAGAAACTGAAAGAGAAGATGATTGTTAAACCCTAGAAAAGGCTGGAGAGACAGAATTTTGGCAGTGTATTCAGACTGTCTTTATTTGGTTTGCTTAGTTGTGTTGGTTGATTTTAGTGGATATCAGCTTGTCTCCCACATTGCCTAGAACTCCTCAAGGAACCAGTGAGCTCAAAAATCACCACAGCGAATGGTCACGAAAGCCACAAGGTCATTGAAACGATTACTAAGCATGAGGGAAGGGCTCCTTGCATAAGTGTAAGAATCTGCCTTTCTCCTCCATGGGCTTGCATGGGTCCAGTTTCCAGTGTGGAGAATAAGGATTATTAATGATCTCATTTAAATTATAGCAGGGTGTTCAGTAAGAATGGCCCATATAAATAAAACAGACAACAACAAATGTTGGCGAGAATGTGGAGAAAAAGGAACTCTATTACACTGCTGGTGGGAGTGCA
The DNA here is from genome assembly GCA_004024945.1 of Uropsilus gracilis. Classification (NCBI taxonomy): domain Eukaryota; kingdom Metazoa; phylum Chordata; class Mammalia; order Eulipotyphla; family Talpidae; genus Uropsilus; species Uropsilus gracilis. Next base: position 24,046 of record PVHY01016165.1, on the reverse strand, counting down.
AACTGGTCCAGTCACTATGGAAGACTGTGTGGAGGACCCTCAAACAATTGAATGTGAACTTACCATTCGACCCAGCAATCCCACTACTAGGAGTCTACCCAGAGGACATGAAAACATTAATTCGAAAGGACACATGTACGCGCATGTTCATTGCAGCCATGTTTAAAATTGCAAAGAATTGGAAACAAACCAAATGCCCCAAAACAGATGATTGACTTAAAAAAATGTGGTACATATACACAATGGAATACTATGCATCCATCAAGGAGCACAAACACATGTCATTTGCAGCAACCTGGATGGAACTAGAAAGACTCATATTAGCAGAAATAAGTCAAAAAGAAAAAGAGAAGTACAGGATGGTCTCACTTATATGATGGGAATAGGGAAAAACAAACAAACAAATAAGAAAAAATGAAAACAAACAATGGGACTGAACCATGGAGCGAGAGAGGAGGAGGGGAAAAAAGGTGGAGGATGAAGAGCACAAAAGATCAGAATTGTTAACAAATGTTAGTGAAGTTGGAAAGCCCCGGGGTACACAATAATGGACTAATTTAATATAAATATAAATATACATATATATGCAAAAAAAAAAAACCACATTTACCCGATATTGGAAGAGAACAATGGGCCAAACAACCAACAACTGACCATCAATTTAACCAACCAACAAATCGCAGAAAAAATGGGAGATGGAGTGACCAGAGGGGGGATACGAAGGGAGGAAAGGGATCAATTAATGCACAAATATGACAAATCAATAAAACGAATTTTTCAAATAAGAAAATAAATTATAGCAAGGTGTGATTGTTAGTATTATGTGTCAGTGAGTTGGGGTATGGGATGCCTAAGTAGTTGATATTATTTCTGAGGGTGTATGTGAGGGGTTTTCTGGAAGAAACTAGCATTTATTTCTGTAGACTGAATAGAGGGAACTGCCCTTGCCAAGGTGGGTGGACATCATGCAATCCATTGGGGGTCCAGAGTGAAACAAAAGATTTTTTTTAAAAAAGTGTTTCTCTTAAAATGCACTATCTGTCTTTTCTCAAATTTGCACAACAGGAATTCTGGTTCTCTGGCCTCCAAGATGAACTGAATTATGTCTCTGGGTTTCTTGGTTCTCCAGCTTGCAGTTGGCAGATCATTGGACTTTGTAGCCTCTGTAACTGCGTGGGCCAATTCCTATAATAAATCAATTCCTATAATAAATCTCCTCTCTTATATTTACACCAGCATCTATCTCTTTATAGATATATTCCACTAGAGAAGACAAATAGCTAGATAGATATAAAGACGAATGGAGGGATGGACAGATACATTCCATTGGTTTCTTTGGAGAAACTTAATCCACATAGGAAATAACGTTTATTCCCACTCATTTTAGACATTTGCTTCTATATATTTTCCCGACTTTGCTCATTCATTAAAATGAGATCAGGGAAAATCACCTACTGATGAGGTTAATTCATTTTTACCTCTAGCTATAGGAACAAGGAAAGCTCTAGACCAGTATTTATTACCATCACTCAGACATGTACATCTACAAACATGAGACCAAAGTTCCAGATTGGATTTGAGATGGCTTTTGAGCAACCAAGTGTGAGACTGGACTCTGCAGAGACAAACCTATTGATTTGTAGACTCAGTTTTATGACAATGCTCTAATGGGATGCCTCTGAAAATTTCCTAAAGTCCTTGGTCACTGTTTGGGCCTTGGGATGAAATGCACAGGTGCTCAGTAAATATCTATGAAATGAGGAAATGTAATCATTCTAGTAATATTGATGAACAGCAATTTAGTGTGAGGAAGAATAAGCAGTATTGGAGGACAATAGAAATAAGACATTGCTCCTGCCTTAGAACAGCCCAAGATTTGTGGAGGAGATATTAGCAAATAGAAATATACATAAAATGCTGTGCCTGGCAGGGAGGGGTAAGAAGATAGTTAATTTTGAGGAGAGGCTTGAAGAAAAGTCAGAACTTCTACAAAAATGTAAGAGTAAGAAAACACAGTCTTAGTTTGGGATGGCAAGGGGTTAATAAGAGTGTTTGAAGAACATAAACTTATTTTCTAGGGAGGATGGAGAAATCAAGCTTTTTGCTCATCTATGATTCATTTAGCATAGCACTTGAAGTCCTTCACATGCTATTTCACGTAATAAGCACAAAAACCCCATGAATCTATTTTAAAGATGTGGAGACTCTAAGATGTTCCAAATATGTAGGAAATCAGTGCATCCAGGATGTAAAACAGAAGTGGCTTCAGACCATACATAGGTTCTAACCTTTTAGTGCTTCGGTTTCTTTGTCTGACAATTGAGAAAACAAAATTTACCTCAAAGTGTTGTGACATTAGCTGTTTTGTGAAGTGTCTATTCCCTCATCTGCCATCATGGCATGCTCAGGAAATAAGTGTCATCATTCTTCTGTGTCTTCTTGTATTATTGTTAACTTGCCTCAAGTGAGGATGTGTGAGTTAGAACTGAGCTTTAGACCAAAGTTTCTTTAGACTTTAAAACTCTGCCTGTCCAAAGCTCATGCATATATCTGCTCCTATCTTCACTTACCTGTTAAAATGTGTAAAAAGCCTCATATTTGAGTATTGCATTCTGTATAGCCTCAGGTCAGATGCCTCATGATTTACCAGAAAGAAAACATATTTGGGACAAACTGACCTGGAATGGAGTCACATTTCATCACTTACAAGTTGTGTGACTTTGAGCAAGTTGTTTCCTTCTCCTTGTCTGTGAAATTCTGCAGAATTGGGATGAGAGCCCTGCATCCTTCTGTATAGACTCCAGCTCAGCAAATAGCATTCGTCTTTCCTTTGTCAGCTTCATACAATCCTTCTGCTCTGGTTTCTTCTGAGCTCCACCAAGGAGTGGACCGCCCTCTGAAGGGAGGTCCCAGTCTAGTCACAGCATAAATAACACTCTTAGGAGAGTAGGTACACTTTTATTCCAGTAAAATTCTTTGTGTATGTGTCTCAAGGCAGTTGATGAAACAAAGAAGAGCATCCTTTGTTGTGGCTGCTTGTTATTGTCAATATTTTCCTAAGATTCAAAAAAGGGCTAAAAAAGTTTCTACGTAATTGATTTCCCTAAATATTAGACTACTAGGATCATGTCAAAGGACTGATTTGGATTTAGGCTGCATGTGAGGAGTGACAAACTTTGCTCCCACCTGGTTAGTGATAGACATTCCTGGAAGTAAGTTTTCCCTGAGCGTTTAAGTCCATTTCTCAGTGCCCTATATTCTGATCTGAACTTCATAGAGGCTGCATATACACTACTCCTTAGGTAGCAGGAATTGGAATATGATTCAGCATTTTTTGCCCATTGAACAATTAATGTAGGCCAATGCCATCAATTCTGTGTAAGTAAATGGGAAGTGCAGGAAGCTTTTGCCCGATGAAAATAAATGAAAGAGTTTCTGGACATGTCTTTCAGAAAATGCCCAAATATCAAAACAGACCATGGTCAAGTCATGGGATCATCTGAAATTCTTTGACCTTTCTGTTTTTTCACACACAAAAAAAATTGCCTTGCATGTCATGAATTAACCTTTTGAAAGTTGTTATGCTCTAGCACCAAATTTAATTTTTTGTTTTTACCCTCGAATAATAAACTAAAATATTATAAAAGACCTTTACTAATACGGAATATACCTGGTAAAATGATGCATACTATGTTTCCTTAACTGAGAAAGACATTTCAGAAATAAGACCAAAATATAGCTATGAGTATATCAGAAATAATCATCATTTGCTAGATAATTTATTCCTGATATGATTTGTTGATTGAATGGGAGACCTATAAGGAGCACATATTAACTTGTATCTCTCTCATTAAAAAAATCTGCATAGCAACTAGAAAAACTAAAATAATCTAAATCCTATTTAGCAATGAAAAAAGTGTTCTTATTTTTGTATTCTCTTTTATTCTACAAATAATTATCTATATAGTAATTTCCTGGGTTATGTTCACCCATACATCTGTCTATATCATCACTTCAATAAATTTCTAAGACTGAGCCCTTAAACCAAAGGAAGGTAACTTGTAATGTGGGGCCCACACTGACAGTTCATCAGAACAGGCCAAGTTCTGTTTTCTGCTTGGATGTCATCATTCTATGACTATGAAAGCATAAAACTGGAGACCGTTCCAGCAGGTCATTGTCGCTACAACTTGCTCAAACAGAAATAAAACAGCTTTTCATGCTTATTGATCTTGGACTTTTTGCTATTTTTATGCTCTGCTGACCTGAAGCTCAGTAAGGCTGTATTTTGTAAAAAGGAGCTGAAAGTTTTCTTTCTCAATCATTTTCTCAGACATTTCACATTTTGGTTGCATGCAAAAACAACTTCATTTTTTTTTTCCAAATGCATTCTCTCTGACTTTAAAAGAATAGTTGATTTTAAGTAACACATGTGATATTAGTTTTTCCATTTTAAAATAATCACATTATTGCAGACATTTTAATAGCTGTAGAGGTTGCTATGTATTAACATGATTCATGGTCCTTGACAGCACTGTGTCTGAAAATCCCCTAGGAATGCAAAATACAAAACTCCACACACGTTCAAATTTTACTGCCTGCAGCTAAAAGAAGGGAAAGAACTTAAAACTGTTGAAACCCTTCAACTTTAAAAGCATTAATAGATGGTCCCAGGGGATTAAATCTAAATCTTAATGTGTAAAAATCAAGTTAATAACCAGAGAGATTAATATGGCTGCATTTGATTATTGTGATAATGCAAACAATTAGTACTGCTAAAGTAAGATGTATTAGTCTCCTCCTTGCCCCTCACATCAGCAAGGCATTGGAAACAAATGGAAATAAAACATTTTGCTCAAATGTTTTCTGTTAGGTTTTTTTTGGGTCTTTGTCTTTCCTTCACTGTAGCTGACTCATTTTTTGAAAATTTATTTCTGTCTTGAATCATCAAATCTTTACATTTTGAAACTACAAGTTCTATAAAACTAATAACAATGATCAAACAATGATCAAAATCATCAGTTTCATGATGTCAGAAAATTATACACATATACTTCCTTAAGATCAGTTGCTTTATAAATCTTCATGATAAATGAAAACAGAAGGTTGTTGTGGGGGCAGCTGGAGGAAGGAAACGAAACAAAGGGAAGGCCAAGAAGACAGTAAGGTATCTATCATTTTGCCGCAAATTCTTGGGGGTTTTCAAGAGGCCATAATCAACACCTTCATAGTAGTTATAGCTCCTTGTAACATTTTTCTTGAAAGGGATTTCCTGGATAAAGGGGGGCACTGGGCAAACCGTATTCAGGTAGAACATGTTCTCTTACTAGACAAGTTCCTACCTTTTTTCTTATTCTTGTACCAAGCAGAAAAGTGGGTTGTAGGTAGGTTGTCAGGCAGTGGGAAAGAGATCTGTAAACAAAGGGATTTATCTAAAAAGAGTAAGTCTGGCTGTGTGAGTAAGTGGATCAGATGTTGTGCCTACAATGAACTGATGCTAGAAAGACATCTGCCCTGCAAACAAAATTGACAGAAAAGAAATATAAGCCTTATTTTTTTCAAGGCCAGATATAAAAACCTCCTGAAACCTCAACCATAAGCAGGTGTTGCAATAAGTAGAAGTCATTTGATTCTGAAACAGAATCATTGAGATATGTGTGTGTGTGTGTGTGTGTGTGTGTGTGTGTGTATAAATGTTTTAGGTGAAGGGTTTTTTTTTAGAACAGATTTTCAAATGATATTTTGCTATTGGAAGATGAAATGAAGGCAAAATGAACAGAGTTAGAAGGATGCATTTTGAAGCAAAGGAAAACAAAGGAAGCTTAGAGAATGAACATTTTTGTGATTTATTTGTTGAGGGGGGGTGTTGTGCTCAGACGTGTTCTGGCCTATGTCACTTGAAACCCTTTATTTTGCTTCTTGGTTCAGATCTGTGTTGTGCATCAAATGGGTGTCCCATTCGTTATTTTTGTTTAAGTAGTGTCTGTAGGGAATTCCAGGGGGCCATTTAATAAACTGTAGCAACAATGGAATATTTGTTCACTTTTCTTCAGCAAAGTATCTGAGCAAAGTGTGTTTAGAGGTAGGGAGTGGATAACTGTCAGTAGCTGCAGCCTCGTGACAGTTACTAATATCAGCAGATTTAATGTGTTTAGTCTAGTTGTAAGGTTTCTGATGTGTTTTTGATTTCCTGCTTCAGAAATGCATTTTGGCTAGAAAACAGTGAGGCATGCAATTCTTTCCTTACCATACCACAGTCAGGAAATTGTTACCTTTGTACCCAATTTATATTACATAATAAGTTACCAACATGCAGTCTCCGATTTTCACTTCTTGGTTATTCAATCAGTGTGTGAACGTGAGTGAAAGGGAGCGCTTGCTGAGGATGTGCTTCAACGGACTCTGCCCCACACCTAGGCTGCCTTGGGATTCAGAAAGCATTTTCTTTTTCTTCCTCAGGGATGCTTCAGTCTCTTTATTCTCTAGGGACTGGGAAATTGCCTCCTTGTCTTTTTAAAATCTTGAACATTCGCTCTGACTCTAGAAACAATTGGAAAAGAATACACAAACTACTTGTAAAACTCATAGCTTTGAGAAATTTATACCTCATTCTTTTCCTCACCATTTTTAAAAATACATTGTCCATTTTCTTAGCATTAATTTAAAATCATCAAAGAGAGGAAAAAAACCTCCAAGGTAGGCTTTTGTGCTCTTCCTAACTTTTAGTATTTGTCTTAGCCTTAGTTTATTCTTCTGGTTCATGCTTACGACAAGTAGTGAAATACTATTTTTATTGCTGAGTTTTACTTTGTGGTACATTATGTTAGGAAAGCTTGGGGTGCTTAGATGACATTACCATTATTTTGTTGTTTAGCAATCAGATTTATTTTAGTTGATATTGTTTAACAACCATAAATTAACACATCTTTAATTTGGTATGGGGAAAAAAGAAATTGAAAAGTATTTTTAAAAATAGTTTTGTTAAGACATATTTACACTTTTTAAGAAATCATTTAGTCTCAAAAGTTTTTACTAGCTTAACTAATATCCCTTGTCATGAATCAGTATTGTATAAATACGAATTTCATCTATTACCTAAAAGTGAACCTTTACACATGGTATGATTAGGGAGATTATTTTGGGAGTATAAGAGTTCACAAAATGTTTTCCATAAAAATTAATGGTAATGGCATTTACAGACCCCCCAAAACAATCTAATAAATTATACCAAACAGAAATATTTTACTTTTGGATAGTAGGGGAAACCCACTATGATGGAAAATATGCTGCAGAGTGATTAGTGTTCTCTAAGTGGAAACTTGCCTGCCCCACTCAAGCCGAGTACCTAATGACAACAGCAGAAACAGTCTACACAGATATAGAATTACTACATATTTTAAAGCAAAGACAAGTAACTTTTTTTTTTTAATTTAAGAGTGTTAAGGAAATGGTATAGTGTGAGAAAATGGAGAAAAACAAACTCACTGCAGTTCAAAGATAACTGCTCTCATTTTTCACATATTTCCTTTGTATGTGGAAATGGTTTTAGATTCTTCATGTTAAAAACATACTTTATATTTTGTTATCTCAAAGTTCAAAAAGGAGAGATCTTGTTTCTCTAAAACGGAGGTCTTAAAATCAAGCATGCCTTAAGGGGAGTGGGGGGCACAGTCAGACCTGCCTCCCAGTCACCAGGTCAGTGGCTGTGGCTTGGGCCCACCTTTCCAAGGGAGGGAGGACTTCCCCCTGTTTTTCCAGGAGTGACCTAGAAGGAGGTTAATGATTCCAAAGAAGAACTTTCCCCTTAGGGAAAATTTAATCTTGTGACCTTTTTCTCTATCTGTCCATTTCTTTTAACTCATAGACTCCCTTCATTTAACTTAAATCCAGCTGTTTTATTTTCTTCAAAAACATGGTTGAAGTAACTGCCTTGCCTTCATTTAACCCTTGAATGGGATGCATTTCAAGATGAGATTTTTGTGCAAAGTTCAGACTTAAACTTCCCCTTTCAAGTCTCTATGTTGCTCTCCAAAAATATCTTTAAGTCATCTAAACATGAGCTTGGAAGTCCAAAAGCAAAGGCTCATTCTCATTACTTTCGTAATTGTCTTTCTTGCACATAAAGCCAACTGTTCAGAATAAAACATTGATTAATTGATAAATTCTTTTAAAATATAGCTTGGTAAAACAAAACAAAATAAGCTCTTAGATTCTGAGAAATAAGAAGTGTTACCAGGGTAGAGAGGAGAAGAAGGGGGTTGAGTCAGTTGGGTAAGGAGGTCAGTTTACAGTGCTGTACACCTGAATCCTATAAATGTTATAAACTCATTCTACTTCAATAAAAGATTTTAAAATAAAATATTGTTTGAGCTTGTGTGTGTGTGTGTGCATGAGAGTTGGATTTATTGGTGAGCTAAGAGGGCAAAGATCAATGACAAGGAAATTTTTAGTCAGAAATATGTAAATGATGGCAAAGGTCTTTTTAGAGAGAATTTAAGATTATAAAAAAAATCTGCTTTATCTAGCCAAAAAGTTTCATTTTTTTCCTTCCTGAAATATGCAGACATTAGTGAATCCAATTCAGTGTCAGAATACAGTAAAATAAAACTATAATTATTTTATTATTCTCATGGGCTCAGACTCACGGGTGCAGTGAGTTCTTGGGGGTAAAATGAAAACAGAAACTGCCTTGTGCTCAAAGTTGTTAGTTTTTTAAAAACAACTTTTTATTCTGCAACAGACCCAGGACATTTTCAGCGTGATCATATTACTCAGTTTTACTGCCAACGTAAATTGAAATGAATATTTCTTAGTTTTTAGCATTATAATGTTCCATATTTGGAAACACAGTAAATCCAGAATATTGTGACTCCAGCAAATGTATAATATAGCCTATGCATAGATTTTCTAGTATTTAATTTGCAATATTACCAAAGAATTCTATTTTTTCCCTTGCGGGAGATGCCATTTAGTGGCAGCTAAACTACCAAAGAAAGCTCCCATCACTCAGCCAGTCAGTTTCTGAAGACTCACTTCATCAGTAGTGTGAACCATCTACTGTGTTCTCAGTACCCTGCATCAAGGACAACTAGGACCAACCTTCACCCTTAGGCTATCATGAAATGAAAAGCCATTATCACCATGGACAATGAAAGAAAACTTTTGTGCGAATTGTTATAGTACTATGAGTATAACAAAAGGAAAAAAAAAAAAAACAAGAGCAAAGAAACAACACCATTTTCACCATTTTACAAAGTGCGTTTGCATATACCATTAGAAATCCAAGTTACTTGGGGGCTTTAATTTCTTGTGAATAACCTCTCTCCACCTCTTACATGATTGCTGGGGAAATCGGGTAATATGTCCCTGTGCCAATAGCTTCACAAGCAAGGAAATCAAAGCCCAAAGATGTTATTCAAATCTTGCTAGGGCAAGATAGGTAATTAAAGAGCCAAGCTGAGATTGTTGTACTTTCTATTAGTATCTGATATCCAATGCAGTTCAGATTAGCAAGTCCAGGACCAACTTTATTATGTCTTTGCCAACTCTTGTATCGCCTTTGCTATATCCCAATTTGGTTAATGTTTTAATTCTCTGATCTACCCAGATCAGAGATCTGGGAGTCATTATTTCTTCTTTGTTTTCCATCAAACTATGACAAAAGAATTTAATTCAGCACGTAAATTATTTCTGAGTGATCTATAACTCATCCCTATTGCCACTGCTAGTATTTAGAATTATGACACAAGCCTGACCCTAAGTGGTGTCTATCTTTGCCCTTCCCTTTTCCCTAGTCCTCCCCCCAGGCCATAGTAATCTTTCCAGAGCACCAAACTGACCCTATTATTCTGTTAAAAAACCTTCAGAGTTTTCTGATCTAGTTCCTATCAGCCTCACTGCCAGCTATATCTCCATCCACATTTTTATCCTAGCAGTGCCATACTAGATGTAGTTTTCTGTCCATTCACAATTCTGTCTTTTATGGTTTCTAATTGAAATACCATATTTTCCATATTATCTGGCCCCCATTTGACATCTCTTAAACCCAGGTTCTTTTTAATAAAGAAATTTCTGCTTCCTTATCTCCAAATGATGTCAATCATCCCATTCTCTCTATTGCTTAAGAGTCTGGGCTATATAACTCTTTTGTACACATGATACTGTAGTGAAATTACTTATTTGCATGACTGTATCTCCCTAACCTATGAACTCTTCTAGGGAAAGGATTCTTATTTCCTTGATATTTTATGCACTCTACCACCTAATAAGCTCTCTATAAAATGCTTGTAGAATTCCAGGGAGTGGGTGGTCATCAAAATATTATAGATTAGCCAAAGAGGAAGGAGACAGAGAAAAACTGATGATTCTGGTGAGATAACAGTTCTTGATTACCTACAAAAAGGTAGTCATGAACATCATGTAGACGTGGATGGTCAGGATTCTGAAAAATAGATGAGATCATGCAGAGTTACATTTTGAAATATGAAATTATTTTTAAATGGTGGGTTTTTTTAAATCTATAATTTCTATTAGAAATCTTCTTTAAAAGATATATATTTTAAGTATAATCAAGGAATATGAGTTTCGGAAATTTATTTGTAAAATCTAGTAATTGCTTACAATTTTTTCTTTGGTTATGACACTGCAGATACAATTTCAAGGCAGGCCCTTCATTTTAGTGGTTCAAGGTTGATAAATAAAACTCTATTCTCTAACATCCCCCATCATTCTCTCTTTATAGATATACTAATATAAGCTTTACTATTTTAGTCATGCCTCATTACCCACTACTCAGCCCATTCTACATTGAGGAGTACAAATGATTTTACTCCTTTGCAGAGACCCTGGGCTAACCCAACAGCCAGGCCCAGTGAGCAGAAAAGTGCTGACTGAGGAAGTGGTGCCAACTCAATCCAAACCAACACTCTTGAAGGAAAGAACTGAGTCCATGGGGCTTTGCCCACCAAAGAGGACTCTTCCATCTAATTCCTATCAAGGCCCTGTTGGGCTAACATGGCTCTGCTGAAAACACTCCATCATTAATTTATTACATTTGTCTTCCCCTGACCTGCCCCTTCTCTGTTAGTTTTTTATTAAAGTGGAACAACCAGAATTACAGCAATATTTCAGCAGTAGGTGCCCAATGACCTTATATAAGAGCTTGCTGATATTTTCTGGTATTTTTCTGACTTCTTGAATGAAGCCCCACAAAACATATTTATGTCTCATGAGCCACCTTTTGAGTGCTCAATACCCACATGTAGTTACTGGCTACTCTACCGTGCAGCATAAGAACATTTCCAATATTGCAGGAAGTTCTATTGGACAATGCTGTTCTAGAGGAAGAAGGCTGGCAATGATATACAAACAAATAAATGAAGAAAGTAATTTCATGAGTGATAAATGCAATGAAGTGATAAATGCAATGATGAAAACAGAAGTGATGGAGTAAGGAAGTGCAGAGGGTGCTGATTGTCATTAAGGAGCACTCAGGCAAGGCTCTTGGGGTTGATTCTTCCAGACAGAGAGCGCAGTAAGTGCAAAGGCCCTGAGATGAGAAGGAGTTTGGTACATTTGAGAAACGAAAGGTCACAAGAGCGAGGTGAAGCAAGAGAGGCAGGTAGGAAATCAAGGGATTGTCCTACAGGGTTATACGTGCTGCAGTAAATGGCTCAGATTTTGGTCTAATCATGATGGGAAAGTACTTGAGACTTTTAAACATGAAATGACATGATTAACCTGAATTTTTAAAGTGCTGCTCTGTTATTTGAAGGAGAGCTTATAAAAATGAAATTTCAGATTTGGCAAGAGAAGGAAACAGATAAGAATGCTATTATGGTATAGAACTGTGTGTATGTATTGTAAGTTGTGTATTCATTAGTGCCATATTTATATCTATCCCATATAAATTTTTAAAACCTAAAATTTTGTATGGTTTTCTCTAAACATATGAACATAGTAGGACATAGAAAGAGTTGAGAGTTCTGCTTTATGGAAGACCCTTTCGTGGGTCATCAGAACAGAAAAAACATGACCAACGTGCCAGCAAGAAGATGAATAATGGAATGTATGGAGCACAGACCAGCCAGAAACGTGGGATAATTTTGAAAGGCTTAAGAATGTTTTAAGCATGGAATTGTCAAAATAATCATTGAGCAAGCCCTCACAGAAATACAAGACCAGGTTTGTAAATGGGGAAAGAACAGGTGGTAAAGAAATTAATACCTGAAAAAAGAACGACAAGCAATGGTAACTTAGAATTTGTATTAATTTCCTAGGTCTTGTAGAAATTCCAAACTAAAAATAAAATTAGCAAAAGAATGTATCCTATAATAAGTTACTAGTAGCAAAAAGACTAAATGACTCATCAACAGTATGGAAACATCAAAATAATTTCTGTTGGAGCCATGTCATATACTTCTTTTAAAATTAACTAGAGATTAATTCTTCTATTAACTTACTTTGTGATTTCAAGCAAATCCCTTATAATCTGAGATTTTGTTTCCGTATCAATCAAAATTGGGCATAAGGCTAGTTCTCGTGTTTCTTAGACCCCTTTCAGCTCTCAGAGATGGTTTACTGAAAATCCAGAAAGTTTGGATGCAGGGCGTGTGTGCACACATGTTTGTGCTTTTTAGAAGAGGGACACTTTTCCAAATATTTCTTTTGGAGAACCAATAGAGAACATCAGAAAAGAAAATAACTTCAATTCAGTCAAGAGCAGTTCACATTGATTTTAAACCAGTAGGTAGGTGTGAGATATTTGTATGACTGAGGACATAATCACACCATTATGTGCATTGAGAAACATTATAAATATGAGAAAAGAAAAGAATAGTGCAGTCATTTGTCTCAAAAAACATAGCAGATTCTGAAGTTGGCTACACATCTATTATGTGTTTTGATCTAAGAATAATTTAAATTTTGAAATGTTTATAAAGGTTTCAAGAATATAGCATATGAACAAAAGGGCAAAAGTGATAGGCTGAATGATGTTCACTTCTAGAAACTGTACATGTTCACTTGTATTATTTGTATGAATTTGTAATTTGAATAGTAATTTGTGCCCCTCTCTCTGGGTTGATGAAGCCCAGCATCTGGCAGTGTAGCAGCAAGGAGAACACAACTGGATATCAGCCCCCCCCCCATTCCCTTGTGAGCAATCTACAAAACTCATGGCTTTTCTCAACTGTAGATCTGACATAGCCTATTCTGCTAATCATTTAGGGCAGTAACTGGATGTCACCTCTTCTGGGAAGTTCACCCACCTTCTTAGGCAGACTAGATTTTTCATTCATTGCATTTTAAAGCATTTTGATTCTCTCTTTTAGGATCATGTTTATCACATTTCATTACAGGTTTTTAATAAATTTCCCAGTTTTTGCTGGATATTGGACTCCCAAGGGCAAAATTGGTGTGTTCTTTTTGAATATTCTTAGCACAACATCAGTTCTAGTCACAGAGTAAATATGTAATAAATGTTCATTGAATTAATTATGATAAAGGCATTATAGTTGCTATAAGTAAAACAGGCAGAAAAAGAGAAAGGAGGAAAAAGGTCTTAGTTCTTCAATTTAGATAGAGGTATAAATATGAGTTCCAATAGGCAACTCAGAGGGATAACTTTTAAGGTGATTGGGCAAAAAGAATAAAGAAGGTCCAAAGATAGAGCACGTGAAGAAAGAAAAGTAAATAGAGAAAATGATCAGCTCCAATGATAAAGACTTTCAGAACACAGCAAAGATGAGGGCAGAAGGAGGAGCCCAAGAAAAATCTAGGAAAACAAAGGGAGCCAATACAGGCATTTCTCCACCACAAGGTTGGAGAAATATGAGAAAGGAGAAAGCAGCAAGTCTCAGGAAAATTGCAAGTAATAATATACAGGGGGGGAAATACCGATTATGAGGATTAGGATTAGTGTATTGTTGAGGCTGAAAAAAATAAAGAATATGGGCAAGATCATGATGATTAGCATTCATAGTAATTGTTTCCACAAGTATAAAGACAACTTTATAAAACCTTATGGAACGAAAAGCTTGAATTACTATTGGAAAGCATGTGTGACAGGAAGGGAAATGCCAGTCATTGGCACCATGATGGGCACAAGTCCAGCACTGGTGTTTTGTAAATTTACATCTTTAGCTTGAAAGTATTAATCTATGCCTTTCCATACCCAAGAAAACAAAACAAAACACACTCTTTCATATCTTCACACACCTGACTAGAAAATGGACTCTAATAGATGACAAATGGGTGGTAAGAAAAGAATAGTGGTTAATGTTTATGCACAGACGATAACATTAAAGTTTAACTAAAAAGGGAATCCATTTGGTGAGAAAGTTTGAAATGAAAAAAAATTATTACCTGAAGAGAAAATTAAAACATCTAAGGAAAGAGTGGTCCCTCAAATGGGGAGGTTTTCTGCTGAATTTAGAAAGTAGAGATGCTTGTTTGAGGCCATGGCTGTGTATCATTTCTGCCTCTTTCCCACAGCATCTGATTTTTCATCTTTTTGGGGTAAAAATCACCTTGGGCAATTTCAGATTTCAGTGGGAGGTTGGACTCATGTTCATCTTCCAAAAGGTGGCAAACAGTTCTGGGCTCAACTTGCTCTCTTGCATGGGACAAGGTCAGATCAATTCAACTCAGCCAAAATACCCACCCTGAACTTGAGGTATTCAGGAAAGGATGGAAAAGACCACACTGTCTAGAGATCGGGTACAGCAACAGGTATGGAATCTAATCTTCCAAGGGCCCCAGTATCCTGCAAGATATCTTGACCAATAGCCCTGAGGCAAAACCTTGATAGAGTTTTGACAGATTTTAACCTTTTTGCTACCTGCACCTTTTCTGAACATCCTTCTTCAGCTTCTTCAAATGAGCCATACCTGTTATCGTTTTAATAGATTGCTTTACCAGAAAACAGTTTTAAAGCCACAGCAGCTCTGTCACCCATTCCATAATGTGTGGGCATGATAAAAAGATGCTCATCTATGAACAACCAGACTTCAAATCTCTAGAATCTTGACCCTGGACTTCCAGCTTTCTATAACTGTAAGATAGAAATTTCTATAGTTTATAAGTCATTCAGTCTAGAGTACTCGTTATAGAGGAACAAATGGACAATAGCAAAATTCCATGGATAGATCTAATAATTGTTATTGGTGATTTAAAATACTTAGAGAAACAGAAGTCCTCCTTATTTATTCAATAAATGCTTTCCAGGTAATAGAGTTTAGACATTACGCTCAGTCTTAAGGGAAGAACTGACTACTTCCTTAGAACACTTATCTATTACTTATATAGACAAACGGAAAAGTCTAATACAAAGCCATATTTATGTTACATGTGTGTTAAGTAGCTATTTATCTGAAATGCCTGCTCCCCAGACTGAAAGACATGAAATGACAGAAGTTGACCACCTTATAGGCTGTGTGAGTCAGGCTTCTGGTGGCAGCTTGTCTAGATCTTCTGGCTAAGGGATTCAGTAAGGGTGGAGGGTCTTCTATGCCAGACTAGAAGAGGAGCCATTTATACACTAATCCACATGGCTGTTGGCAGGGTTCAGTCCCTCTTGGGCTGTTGAACTGAGAGTCCCAATTCTTGCTCTCTCTTAGTGGGAGGCCTCCCCCATTTTCTGATATAAAGCTTCCAATCAGGAAAGCTGACAATATGGCAGATGGCTTCTCTTAGAGCGAGGTAAGCAAGAAAAGCCAGAGAGAGAGGGGGAAACTTTTATTATTTAAACTTGGTAGCATCTGATTATTTTAGCCACAATTCCCATAATCATTTATTCAAAGTAATTCACTGGGTGCAGTCTATGTCCTGGGGTGGGATGGTACAAAAGCATGAGTAGCAGGAGGCATGATCAGTAGGAGCCATTTTGGAAGCTGCTGCATGCACCATGATACACAGGCACAAGTTTTTGTGGGTACTTTAGGCAGGGGGGATAGTAGGGAGTTTAGGCGGAGCCAGATGAAAGTAGCAAGCAAGAAACATATGGGGAAAGAATGAAAGGAGCTTGCAGGAAAAGTAAAACTTTAATGGAGTTCATGCAAAACATGTTGTTGAAAACTGTTACGATTAAACAGAGAAATATGTGTGAAACACTATAAACCCTTTAGGCCAACAGGTTATATACTATAAATTATGCCAGAATTCACTATGTCAGATTGCAAATAGAGTGCATTAGTAGCTGACACAACCATCAGCCCTTAGTAAACAGGAGGAAAGGGAAAAGGTACTGAATTTGTTCACCTGAAGGGAGACAGTAAGAGAATGTCTAGGGAGTAGCCAGAGATATTTCACATTGCACAGCATGGTCTAGCTATAAGTCATGAGTGTAGAGGGTTTAAAATCCAAATGCATGAGACAAAGACTTAGAAATGTAATTGGGGGAAACTGGCCAATTTGAAGGCGGGTAAAAATCATTAAAGAAGAAAGATAAGATTGATGAGGTAGACATAGTTCTGTACCAGCAATATAAATCCATTTGGAAACCATTCGCTAAAAGCCAGTCCATATAGCCAGTCAATAAGAGAAAGGAAATAATCTCACAGAACTCAGTTCATATACATTTGATGCTTCAGAGAAGGTAGATCAAAACTCTCAACTATAGTGAAAATTTGTAAATATTCAGACTACAGAGTCAATAGAAAATAAATAGAAGCTGCTGGTGAGAAGGAAGGAAAGTGGGGGGAAATTAAGGAAGAGGACCCCTTTAAAATCCTAAGGGTATGTTTGGGAGACAGATTCATGCAAGACAAAATTGAGAGAGTAGAGGAAGACAAGGAGAAAATGAAAACTTGGGAAATATGGGAAAATCCCCTGTGGAACCCATTCCACCTCATCAGATGATTTTAATTCCATTTTTTATACATAAGTTATAACTGGCAATCTCTGTTGAGACTGTTTTTTTATTACCTTATGGAAAAGCAAGGCCAACATGATTAAAAGGCAATGTATTCACTTTCCAGGGAAGGGGAGCAGGGAATGATGAACCCAAGGCTTTTCTTCAGAGTGACATTTTTGTGTTACAATTTTAATATAAAGAAAAGGAGGAAGGAAATTGGGGAAAACATTTTAGTTTTATCTTCCTCACTCTGAATGATAGTGGGAGGGGTCAGTACCTTTCAAAAGGAGAAGACAGAGATGATTCAGAATAAGGCAGGATACAAAAACAATATAGCAAAACAAAATGTACACATGGGCATGAACAGGAGGGATTTAAAGTCACCAAAAGGATGACACTATGTAGCTAGCCTAAAACTACCCAAATAATGTAAAACTTGCATGTTATAAGGGGAAGTGGTCTGAAATAGAAACTGATCTATTTTGCATTTATCCTATTTGATAATATCAATCAAAAATAATATATATGTGCCTGGATACCTATTGGTCAAGAGAAATAAAGAAATAAGATTTATTTTGGGGAAAATGAGGACAAGCATTAAACAAAGACTAAAGAGCTATATGGAAAAAGATCCATGATGCTGATGGAAACTATGGTTAGAATTTTTTCTTTAAAAAAAATATTGATACCTCTCCCCATTGTGATTTGAGATTCAAATAACACCAGCAGCATGTATTTATGTAGTGTCAAAGGGGAGACTGGAATGACCATTCTTCATCCATTTCATATTAGTATCCACTTTCCATATATATTTTGACCAATCTGATGAATGTCTTAAGAAAACTATGAAGTTGTAGTTATGGCTATGAAATCGGAGAGAGCCTTGCTTACTGTTGAACTTGGGAATTTAATGAGAATGAAGTTACTAAATTGGAAATAGTCATACTTGCACAGTAGGCAGACAAGAGTAGAAAGCTGTACACAGTTAAATCTTAGTTGATACAAAAATCTACCATCAGCATTCTCTATTAATTGATAACTCTGCATATCTTAATTGTAATGGTAATGAAGGATGGTTCATACCAATTTAAATACCCGAAATTTATATAGTACCTTCTAATCATCAAAGACAGGTCAGATGTTATAAAGTAAAACTTCACAGTTACGTGAATTCACTGTTTTTATTCTTTGAAAACTCTTAATTTGCCTTCAATTCCCAACATCCATTTTCAACCAACAAAATAGTTCAATTCAATTTGAGCAGTTTCTAAACATATTTGTGAAAAATCTTTATACCAAAAAAATTCTTATTTTTTAAACTATGCCAAGTGTACAATGTATCTTCACTACAATATATAATCTGTAATACAAGCTTTATAAGACAAACCACAGATTTATAAGAAACTGCCTTTAGTATACATTTTGCTGTTGTTTTCATTGAAGTCTGAAGAAAATTTGAGATCCAATTAAGTATAGAATTCTTTATAAATAAACAGACATGATAGAATCATTATTTAATGAAAAGGAATTTTTCATCTATTTATGTTGCCATCATTATGTCTCACAGCAAAAAAGGTCTTTATATAATACAAAAAAAATTAACTTCCATATTGGTGGTACTCACAAATTACTACATTTTTCTTTTGCTATGCTAGCATCTATCTTTTAAATTTAAGTTTTATCCTTTTTACTTATAGTTACCTCATTATTCTTATTATTATAGGATTTTTTAATTATCTCTAGATTTTAATGGACAGATTTTGGTGTTTGTAAGTTGTACTGTTAGCCAGATATTCTAGTATTTTGATAGTTTTGTCAGACTATATATCAGAGAAATTTATTTGTGCTCATTTATATGAAATTTTAAATATAAAATTTGGGAGCAAAATCCAACTTACATGTTCTGTTTGAAAAGTATAAAATAAACTTGTGTTTACTACTTAAAACTTTAAAACATTTATACATAGACACAAATAACATGAAAAAAATTTACTATACATTTTCAAATGGGAGGAACATAATTTTCTGTTACAGGAAATGTATTCCCTCTATTCCATTATCTATAAAATTTACAGTTTTGATTACAGTGATTGTTTTATGTTTGAACCAATAATGCTATAAGTATATACTATTATTAACACTTGAAAATACTAATCCAATTTCTTTCAACTGCTTTTCCCATTATGGTCTGTTTCAATGGCATATGTTCAGTTTTTGTTAATCGACCACCCACCTATATCCTTATTTCTTTAGAATTCTTGAATGTCATTTGTTTTTTAATATGCTATGATCTATTTTCTTGAGAAAATGTCTCCTTTTAAAAATATCTTTAAAAAAAACTTTGTTATTTGCAAACTATAAACCCACTCTTCTGTTTTTACAGTTTCTATAGAAAATAATTCCAACCCTTTTAAAAATAGTTTCAGTGGATTAACAAGGACCTTTGAGTGAGTATAAAACCTCAGAAAGAAAGATGACAGTGACAAACATCGATCTTTAAATGTTTCTGTACATTTTGTAATTGCACTGTAAAAGTATTTCTGATTTACAGTATTACTAGTAACAAAGGAGGTATACGTGCATTAAAAAAACATTTCTTTCTTGATATAATTTATCACAAAATAGAAAAGTAGTTATGTATATGTATCAGAAAATTTTAAAAAGAATTTAATGACCATTTTATGGGAAGAAAAATGTCAGTTAAGTAAGATAGTCAGAAGCTTTGAAAACAATTTATTATTTATAACAGGAAAATACATGTTGATATGCTTAGATATTTAATACAGAATTTCCCATATGACGTTCTTAAAACACATTTACAGTCAATATTACTGCCCATTTCAGAGATGAAGAGGTAGGGGAAGCTGTGGCTATATGTATGGAAATGGTTAGCAAGAAATTTATTAGGGTTACATGGTGGATAAATAATGGAACTAGGGATATAGCATAGTTTCTGTGAGCTAAAAATGTTGCTTTCCCATATGCATCACTGACATTCTGCACAAATATTGATAAATATCTGTCAACAGATGTTAAATGTTCCTTATACATTATTCTAATATTAATATGTTAGTACATAGGCATGTGTGTATAATACATATTTTATATATCTTATACTACATGCCATTTTATATATATATAAAATACATTATATTTTACACACACACACACACAGGACACAGATGGCTTTTGATGGAACTGCAACCCTTCCTATAAATTTAAATGATCTTTTTAAATTCTATTCCTTAAAAGATGCAGCATATTACTCAGGCAAGTACTACACTTAGATTTGCAATAAATATGTACTATTAAAAAATCTTTAGAAGAATCTAAAGAGTTTACATGAAATAGCTATGTAGCATAGACAAATCAAAGAAAGACATTTTATGTAAAATTATGAATTTGTAATTAACGTAGAGTCTAAATTGCAACTTTGACTCTATCATTTAAAACTTAGGAAAGAGATTTATGCCTTGCAACTGACATTTTAAATTGAAGATTTACTTAAACTGGTACCTAATATGTTTCTGTAATTAATTCCTTTGAGGTCAGGTTTTATAGATGCAGAATTCCTTTAACATTAATCCCTCCTTTAGCAATATCTTTATTGCTGGAATTATCTTGAAAAAAAGTTAATCTTTTTCAAATGAGGTTCTCAGTTTCAGGTATGCTGTTTGTTTCACTGATACAAGACTTTATTAAACGTGCAAAATATCCTAAAAGTGGATGCTATGCAGTCAGTGTGAGGAAAAGGTGAAAGTTAAATAAATTGTGCATAAATAAGAAATGGAAAGTTAAATTATATAGATACTTAACTTCTTAATAGTACTGAATAAAGGAGGGTCTGTCTCAATTTACACTTTCTACTACACTATCATTCAGGTTATCTGTTCATAATACCCTCAGCTTATGAACCTTATATATGCCTTTCCTGTTTATTTATAAAGTGTTGCTTATATTATTTGGTAGATATCAAATCTGACAGGTGACAATGTTCAGTAATTGTTGAATAGATGACATTTTGATTATAGTTGAGTTTCTACCTTTGATTTAAGAATGGGAACACTACATCTAAAAGTTGGGAGATTAGTCACTGGATGTATAGTAGTACAGTCTCCCCCAAATAACTTTGATGAAGTTAGAAAAAAATGTTTACCAATTAAGCCTCTTGGCAGATTTGCAGTGGCTAATTATGTTCACTTTGCGTCACAAATGAAAGACAAAACAGGTTTCCATTTTTAGCCTCTGTGTAGCCTTCATAGGATGTACTGGACAGCCTGTATGTTTTGAAGCCTACTTACTTATGAAACATGTAAAGTAACAGTGAGTTTACTCAGCAGTGTATTATGAAAGTCAAGTGTTGACCAATTCCTCATCATTGATTGATTCATGTGAATATAATTATAAGAATGCTGGGATCAGTGGGAATTTTGTCTACCAGTACTTTGCCCTCCATAAGTGGGATAAATGTGTTATACTTGGGTTCCTAAACATTTTAAAGAGATCCAAGAAAATGCTTGCCTCTAGTAAAACCTCTTCTAAATGTTCTTTAAGTGTTATTATTCCACCATCAACAAATGACCCTCAAGTATTCACAAAGTTGATGCTTTTTGGCTCAGTCTGGAGATGGCAGCTTCCCTATGGTGGAATTTAAAATTTATGTTTAGAGATATAATTAGTGACTCCACCCTGTC